>WSXT02234507.1:0-16033 GCA_011762715.2 Neuroterus valhalla | reverse complement strand
ACGTGGACATTTAACAGAAACGGGGGGGGGGGGGGTCAAATTTTACACAAATCTAATACCTTCTCTGATGAGAATGTAATAATTGGATAAAAATATATATTCAGATGTAGTTATCAAGTTGTTTGAACAAGCTAATATGTATGAGTCCTTTTAAGGTCCAAGAAGTATCAGCAATTCAATAACAGACATGAGAGATGTAAAGTAGTATAAGAATCAGCTTTGATGGTAGTGAATGAGTATTGATAATTCATTTCTAGACATAAGACATATCAAGTAGCATCATTCTCCCGGGATGTCAAGTAGTAAAAGTAATTTTGTGATAGTCTCAGTAGATTTCAAGTAGTAAAAATGCTTCTCAGTCAGATGTAAGGAGGTCATGTAGTGTAATCAACTCCATATCAGTTTCATAAGAGACAAGAAGTCATTGATTTCATTGAAACATAATGACAAATAGTGTATGAAATTGTATGTCGGTATAAAAGAATTCGAAGTTGTATAAATATTTTCTCATCTGATACAGGGCTCAGGTATCATAAGTAGCTCAATCAAATCGTAAATGAAGGTCAGTTTGTGACGAATAATTCCAAGTCAGAAATGATAGGCTCAATAAGTGAAGGCCATTCAACATTTTAGGATGTCGAGTGATAAAATCAATTTCATGTAAGTCTCGTACGCTTTCAAGTTGAACGAACAATTTAAATTTAGGCATAAGAAGATCAAGTACTATAACTAATTTATCAGTATTCTTGGGAAATGACAAGAAGTAATGAAATTTGGAATCGTAAAATAACGAATAGTATAAATTCTTTGCCGGCCCTAATAAAGGTCAAGAAGTATAAATAACTCAATTCTAGATTTAGGAGATGACAATTAGTATACTTAATACTTCAGGCAGTACAACCAATCGTTCACAATTTTACGTTTTCCTTGAGAGAATCCAAGTAGCAGAAATATTTTTACATCATATATCAAATAGTATTGATCATCCAATCTCGTCGTATTGTACTGTTAAGTGATTTCGAAATTTCTAACGAACCTAAATCGGGTTGAAGTAGTATAAACCAATCTGAGTCAGGCATTATAAGTTCAAGAAGCATATCAATTTTTCCGTTAGCTTTGGGGCTTTTTAAAAAACATAAATCATTTTAAATCAGATATACGGTTCAAGAAGTAAAATAAATCATACATGGAACATAAAGTTCAAGTAGTATGAGTGTTTAGATGACCGACCTTATAGGTGTCAAGCAGCATACATATTCAATGCAAATGAAATGGAAATCCTTCGATTCAAAATTACCTCCCTCTCACAAACTCATCTCCGAAAAAAAATTAACTCGAAAAGAATCTGATTATATAAATTTGAAATCAAAAAGAAAAAAAAACACAGATCCGGTTCCCGGTAGCTTGAACTATTTCTGTGGAATTCTAAACTGATAAAGCTGATCCTTTTTACGAGAATGGATAGAACTTCGCGAATGACTTTCCCAATTTGCATTTTACATCAGCGAGAAAATATTTATGTGGCATTTGGCACTTCCGGAAGATAGAAGATGCTAATCTACTTCTCCAAGTCCACAAACAAGAAAAAACGGCATCTTCAGAAAAAAAAGATTATACTAAAGTGTTCCAAACGAGAAAAGTTTTACTGCGCTGGTTTTCCTTTCACGCACTAATGCAAGCAATCAAGAAAATAAGAATGAAACTTGGAATCGGTTATATTTTCTTTATTAGAGTGCTTCAATTTCCCATTTCACACTCCTTCAACATAAAAGGATGGTTAAAAATTAAATGCCTCGGGCATAATCCAAATCTACTCCACGTGTTACTTTAGCAAAATTAATTTTAGAGTACTCAAGGAATTTTCATCCTTGACGTGAGTTTGATGTCGAAATTCGGCAATTTGCTTCAAACGCTAGGAATACTCTTTACTTAAGGAGTTGATGAAAGCTCCACAATTGAGGTTTATTGAGATACTTTGCTGAAAATGGAACTTTAATAAAAATTCTGTAAAGAGCTCGGAAACTTGATTACTTGCTGTGCATTTTCTTTTAATTCAAATAGCATTCAAGAATTCAAAAGTTCCTCAATTTTCTTGAAATATTCTGAATTCAACAATTCAAAAAATTCCAGCAAATTCCAGAAAATTCAGGAATAGATCCGTCCACCGATTTTTCAATTCCTCACCCATTCCTCAATCTCCGTAAATATTTCTGATTTTCTTTTCCATCAAAAAGTTTTTGTAAAGCCAATTGACTATTTCGAATTTGTTGAATTCTTCCTTATTTTTAAAGAAATTCATTTTGGCAAGTCTTATTTTTTTCTAACAGAATATTAATTAACTTTCAAACCATTTTCATGAAGATATATCCGAAAATCAAAAAGAAATGTGTGAGGAAGAAGCAAAACTAGGCTATTTTGGAAAAATTTATATTATAATCATTTTTATTTTTATTTTTTTCCATAAGGAAGATCATTCTTCGAGCGGACTAGCTGAATCCTCAAAACAAAAGTTTTTTTTTTCAAGTAGGATAAATTTTTCATTCCACAAGGACTGATTATTAGGAAGAAAGTCGGATTTTCGAACCAAAAAGTTGAATTTTAAATAGAAAAACGCTAAATCACAAATGAATTTTCAAAAAGTAGTTGAGTTTCTCCAATTTTTCTAGTCATGTAAGGTAAAATATTGTCGCAAAATAAACTGATTTTGACGAAAATTCTCAAATTTTCTACGGAAAAAAATGTTGTTTTTTTTTGAAAAAATTGGAAAATTCAAACTTAGCATTGAAAAAAAAAATTATTTAAGATAGCAAAAAAACACATTTCAAACCGAAAAGTTTATTTTTCAACAGAAGTCATGAATTTCCGAATATCATTATGAATTTTTAACTAGAAGAGTTAAATAGTAAACCAAGAAGATGAAATTTCATAATAAATTACACAAATTAAAGTGGGGCACTTCCATTTTGAACCATGAAGATAAATATTCGAACAAAAAGATCAACTTCCAAATTGAAATATTAATTCTGTACCATATAGTACAATGTTTTAACAGAACAGTTGAATTTCTTATTAAAAATGTATTTAATTTTTAATAAAAAAAATGCCCACAGAAATTTCGATATTCAAATTTTAAATTCCAAAAAATAATGTGTAATCAAACCAATGAACTTCTGAATACAAGTATGGGATTCCCAATTGAAATAAGTTAAATTTCCAGTTTAAAAAAAATTAATTATAACCAAGCACAAATAACTACCGCCAAAAAAAATCACTTCTGACGAACTTTTGAATTTTTCAACAACATGAGGAACATCCAAATATGATTGTAAATGTTTAACTGTAGTAGCTGAATTTTGAACCAGGAAAACGAATCTTGTACTGAAATGATGAAACAATTACTAGAAAAATTTAATTCTTGACCAAAAATTAATTTTAAACCAAAAAATATCATTCTCCAACAAAATGGTTAAATTTTGAACTACTAAAACGATGATGTTTAATAAAAAGTGGAATTGTAAATTTTAGGATTGAAAAATTATTTTTGAATCAAACATGAGAATTTCAAACTATATGAATTTTCGATCGAAAGCCAAAAAATTCAACCGTACAACTTGAATACTGAGCCGCAAAGAAGAATTTTTATACAATAAAATTAACTTTCGAAAAAAAAGATCATTTTCTGCAAAAATAGATTTTCCAACAAGATAATCGGATTTTCAATTCAAAAAGATAAATTTGCTTCTAAATTGTTGAATTTTTAACTATAGAATATTAATTTTCCATTAGGAATTTGACAGTTGAATTCCTTCCCGAGGGAATTAATTTTCAACCAAACTGATGAAATTACCGGTAAAACGATAAATCTTCAACTTAAATAGATGTATTTAATGCAAAAAAGATCGGTTTCTAACCATAAGGATTATTATTATATAAAAAGGCGGATATTTCACGAAATACGTAAATTCTCAAAGGAATTGTTTCCGCTACCCTGATTAACCAAATACAGTTGAATATTCAGATATTTTGAATCACAAATAACTTTTCGACCAAAAATGAAATAGTCAAATTTTAAATTTAAGAAAAGAACTTTTCTTGGAAAGAAGAAACTTCTGCAAAAAAAGTTTATGAAATTCTTTAAAGAAACTTTCGGTTTCAACTAAAATCTAATTTCATTCCTTGAAATCTGATTCTACTCAAGTCTCTCGAAATTGTGTAAAATTTTCGGAAAAATTAGATTCTTGCTAAATTTGTTCTAGATAGTTACATCAAGTTCCTCAAATCGTTGAGGATTGAATTAAATCTATAGAGCTCCACGAAATCCTCCTCAATCGTTCCAAGTTTCCTCAAACTTTTTTAATCTCTCAAAATCTTTTTGATTTCACTCAAATCTCATGAGATCCCTAGGGTGCCTTAGAAATCTTCTCAAATCACTGAAAATCCCCTGCACGCATCATAATAACTAATCAAATCCTTAGAATTTTGAAAAAAGAATCTCCTTTTAACATCTCTCTTAGTAGGGAATAAATCCCTTTAGGCTGAATAATCTGCTTTTTGGTTGGGAATTTATTCTTTTTTTTCTCAAATTCGATTCACTTACTTTTCAAAAGAAATGAAAATATTGTTTTGTTAGGACAGCAACTTTTACATTTTTATTTAAAAGCTCACCGTTTATGGTTAAAGAATAAACTATTTGGTTCAAAGTTGAATCGATTAGAGCACCGTTGATTTTCTTATTTTTTATCCAGCATTTATCATTTGTGTTGCAAATATTACTGTTTGATTCTAAATTTAGTAATTGATGAGAAATGTAAATTTTGGTTGAAGATTCTACTATCTTGGTAGAAAAACTGAATTCCTGGTTGAAGATCAAATTATTTACCGACATATTGAAAATTCAACTGCCTGAATTCAAATTCACATTCCACGCTCTAAAATTCCACTATTTGGTTAAGAATTTATGTAATATGTTGCAAAATAATTTTGCTATTCGGGAATTAAACCTTTATGGTGCAAAATTTTGGAATTTGAAAGAAGTTAAAAAAATCTACATGAGTCGCATAATATCACACCGAAAGTCTCAGGATATTTGTCAAGAAAATTGAATATTTTTTAAAAATTTCATGAAACCAAAATTACATAATTCTAATTAATATCAAAGATTAGGCCTCAAATTTATCTGGAGAATTAGGAATACACTGCAACCTCAATCTCATTCCACCCGAACTCGCACCTTCAACGAAATGCCCTCGTTGACGAGACGGTGCGGGGGGTTCGGGGAGGGGCGCTCTTATCGCTCCATTCACCGCTAGTGCCGTGCATTGAAAGTGGGCAGTAGTACCCCAGCATAGATTTTCGCAACTACGTTTCAGTTGGCGTCAGTTATTCGCGCGTATTCAGCCCTGATTGTTTACATTTCAGCTCACCCGATCCAGTTCCAAGGCCGCCGATACCCAAGCCCGAAACCGGAATGAGATTGAGTTTGCAGTGCAGTTTCAATAGAAGGACAAATTTTGAAAATTGTTCAGCGAAATAGCGTTATGCAATTTTTGAAATAATACATTATTAAAATACTTCATTGTTGAAATATTTTTTTTCAATTCCTTCTTTCATGGATAATTCATACTTTTTGTTGAAAATACTACTTTTTTGTTGTGAATAGACTTATTGGTTGAAAATTCATCTTTCCAGTTCCAAATTTGGACAATTTGTAAGAAAACTAAACGATTGAGTTGAAAATGAACAATTTGCTTTAAAAGCCATTATTTTGGCAGAAGATAAGAAATTCTCGATTATAGTTGAAATTTTCTGTTAAGAAAATCGTTAGTCCGAAAGTTCATTCAAAAGCATTTATTTCAAAATTTATATTTCCCCAGTAAAAAATCTTCATTTTTGGTTAAAAGTCATGCTTTTAGGATCAGGCTGGCGATCCGGCCGACGATTACAAATTTCCGTTTATTTCCCGGCTCTTTACGGTAAAGTTTTTCGATTTTTCCGGTCAACTAGAAGTAACGTATTTATGTTTATTGCAAAACGCAAACATTCAAATTCTCCGTGACATCTATTCTGGACTTCTTTTAACACAAAAGATCAAACATTTGAAGATAAATCAATTTTGGAAAGAATACTCAAATTTCCAACAAAAAAATATAATTTTTTCTACAACAATTGAAACAGTTGAATTTACAGATACGAAAAACCAATCTAAGATAAGGGGAAACGAATTTTCAACAAAATAGTTCATTTTTCAACCATGAAGATGAATTTTCAAATAAAAAGATAAAATTTCAGGTAGAGCACTTCAATTTTCAACCATAGAGGTGGGATTAAAAAAAGATGAATGATTTTAAATAGAAAGAATGATTTCAGCAGGAAGAATACAATGTTTTAACGAAATAGTGGAATTTCTAACTCAAAAAATAATTAGTTTCAACCGAAAATGGAACCTTGACATTTTTATTTTTAAAAACCAATTACAAACAAAGCATAAGAGTTTCATGCAAAAACAAAGAATCTTCAACTGAAGGAATTGAGTTTCCAAACAGATGAATTAACTTTTACTAGAAAGGATAAATTGTCGACGAAAATTTGAGTACTCGAATTTCAAATTGAAACCAATGAATGTAAAACTGAACAAATTATTTTTGACTAAAACTATGAAATATCCAATGGGAATAAGTTGAACTTCCAGTTGAAAAAATTACTTATAACAGAAAAAAACTAACTTGCACTTAAACTACTTCATTTTTACACAAAATGATGGAGAATAAAATTGAATTGTAAATTTTTTAATGTAGGAGTTGAATTGTAAATCATAAAGGCGAATTTTTTATTGGAATCCTTTCAAATAAATAAAAAATTTAATAATTTGATTTTAACCAGAAAATACAGTTTTTCAACAAAATGGTTGAAAATGGAACTGAAAAAAAAATTCTCAAACCTAAATAGAATAGTGGCATTTCTGGTTTAAGAATCAATTTTAAACCAAACATACAAGTTTTCAATTAGATGAATGTTCGACTAAAATAAATAATATTTAACAGGATAACTGTATAACTGTTTAAGCGTAAAGGAGAATTTCTAGAGAAATATAATAACTAGCAAAGATCAATTTTCCACTAGAAATGAAACAGTTGAATTTTCAGTTGCAGAAATTTATTTTCAACCGAAATGATGCATTTTTAGGTATAATGATGAATCTCTAACGGGAATAGATGTACTTTAAGCAAAAAGATGAATTTTCAACTACGAAGATGACTTTTCTACAAAGAAGGCAAATTGTTCACAAAAAACATAAATTCCCAAAGAAATAGTTTAATTTTCAAATTCTAAAATCAATGTTGAACTAAAGACTTGAATTTTCACAAATAAAAATGAATTGATTTCCAACAAAGTTGGTACAATTTCAACCAGAGGTAAATTTTCAATCGAAATAATGCAACTTTAAACAAAAAATTTTATTTTTAAGGAACGAGTTTAAATTTTAAGCAAGAAGTTGATTTTTTGACTACAAAAGGATGAATATGCAATGAACAATGTGAACAAGTTTTACATCATAATTCAGAAATATTTTTTCTTCAGAATATTACTTCTACTCTAAAGATTGCTTGAAGTACTTTCTTCATTTAGAATGATTTAGAATGAAAAAGAGGGGACTTCAAAACTGTGCAAAATTTTCAATTAGAGGGACGTTTAATTGAGTTGAGTTTAATAAGGTTTTTAGAAATTTCATTGTATTTTTGAAATTTTATCCCCGAAGATACAAAATATTGGATTTCTGCAAATAAGATACACCTCAATGGACTATTTCTTAACTTTTCTTTTGATTCTTAAATGAATCTTTATGAATACAAATTCAGAGTAAAATATTATTCGCATAGTTAATTAAATTCTGGCAATTTGGAGGATTCCTATCGAAGTCAGATTGTTTGAAAAGATTCCATAAGATTCAAGAAATTGAAGGAAATTCAGGAGAAATGATTTTCTAGTTCCCGACATGTTCCTCAATTTTCTTGAAATGTTCTGTATTTAAGAATTTGACAAATTCGAGGAAATTCAATAATAGGTCTATTTACTCATTCCTGAATTTTGTTCCTATTTCTCCATCTCCTTATACATTTCTGATGTTCTTTCTCATGAAAGAATTTTTCCAAAACCAATCGAATATTTCGAATTTGTTGAATTTTCCCAAATTTTCTTATAAATTTATTTTCGGGAGTCTTATACTTTCACCGAAACAACCCTCTTTTATCACGCCGATGGAATTTGACAGAAACCATTTCCCCCTCCACATTTAAAATGCTTTTACCAATCCCTTCTTTCATTCTCTTTCAATGCATTGGAGAAAAATGACATCGCAAATGTCTTTGTGCTGAGATTACCCAACACCGCACAAATGGCTCAAGAACGAGGGACCCCAAGAAAAGGCACGATTGATCTGTTCAAATTACCCTGAATACGAATTTCGTCCTGAAACAAGACATCAGGAATCTCGGGGATAAGGGAATCGAAAGTAACATTAGTTTTTATAGGAGAAAGCAACTTAGTGTTTTAGCCTGAAGTAAATTTTGCTCTACGATAGATGGAAAATTTATCCGGATTCAGAGGTTCCATTATTAGCACATTTTCCCCTGATTCTGAAAAATTTGAGGCAATTCAATAGAATGGAAGTGAATTAAAGAAAATTGAAATTAATAGAGACAAAGATGAAAAGAAAATGGGTAGGAACGAATCACTTACATGGCCTTCCGTTTCCGGCATAAAGGAGTGGAGATGCAGTGAATATGTGGTGCAAAGATTCTGTCGAATGGAAGTAGAAATTTGATGTTATTCGAAAGGGAACGTGAATGAGAAAGGTGGATGAGTGAATTTTCTGGTAGTATAAACCAAAAGAGGATTGGGATGAGTTTTTCTTTTTGGAATGAGTTTTTCTTTTGGAATGAGATTTTCTTGGGGTGGAAGTGATTTTTCGTAAGAGAAGAGGGTGAAGAGAAGGCTACATAGGCGTAACCCTCTACGGGTAGGTAACAAGGTGCAGCAGTTAGGTTCACGGAATCCAGAGATAGAGACTATGAATTCGATCCACGTGTGTGTTGAAGGGAGATGGGAGAGTTTGAATCTGAATAGAGGATAACAGGGTCAAGATGGAAGAAGAAAATAAAAAGGAAATCTAGAAAATGATGGCAGGGGTGTTAGAAATTGATGGAAAAATAGGTAGGAAGTGTAGATGAGATAAAGGAAGACGTCAGGCAGGAAATGGCAAAACTCTCAAAAGATATTAAGAAATAGGGGAAAATCAGGGAGAACCCAGAGAAAATGATACAGAATCAAAAGCAAAAACTGGAGTAGCAGGAAGAAAGCAAATTGAGGAGTTGAGAAGGAGGTTAGGAAAAATGTGGAACCCAATCCAGAAGATCGATGAGAGAAAGGGAGGGGGGAGATAGGGAATGAAGATAATTGAAGGTAGAGAAGGAAAAAAAAGAGATGGACAGGAATAAAAGAAAGGAGAAAAAAGGAATAATATACTAATAAAAGGTTGAGGGTAGAGTGAAGGGTTTGAAATGAAAGGGTAGAGGAAGTAATGAGTAGGATGAATCGGTAAAGGTAAAGGAAGTGGAAGTATAAAAAGAAACGAGGAAAGCGGAAGGAGGGAAAAATAGCACTAGTTGAATTAAAGAATAGAAAAAGAAAAGGGAAGTGAAGAAAGGTGTTTAGTAAGTCGTCAATATAGAGAAGAGATGCTATGTAGAGGCTCTTGAACCTGTAAAAGGTGGAGAGCATGAACAAATATTTCAAGAGGGCAGTGAAGTCCAGGAAGGGGTTTTTGTATGGCAATGCGCGGAGAATAAAAGATAAGTTGACATGAAAAGGAAGATGGGAGAAATTCTAAAACAGAAAAATTGCAGAAAAAGGAAAAGGAAAAAAGAAAATAGATGGGGTGAACATCGGAGACAAGAGATAGGAGGTATATGGTGAAATTGCGGTGAAGAGAGGGGAGACCTAATAAAATGTGATACGTCGGAAAGAGGGGTTAGAAAGGAGTGGTAGAGAGAAAAATAAGGTATTGAGCAAGGAGAAGACCTCATAAGGGAATAAATAAGAAAGAGATGAATGATATGCTACTGTAACATAGCTGGATTAGAATGAGAAGATAACCTGTAAAAAAGTTGAAGTGATAGGAAGTCGTGGTGATGATAGAGACATATCTAAGGGGATAAAAGGGTGAACCAATGAGAGCAATAGTGATTTGAACAAGGAAAGATTTGATAGAGGAGGAGAGATAGGAGAATGATTTGAAGGAACTGAAGGAAAAATTAATGGCAGAAGAAATAATAATAGGAGAGGGGAGGTGGAAGATAGTCGGAGTGTGTGCAAAGGGAGATATAGAAGGAAAAGCAGAAGGTGTGAATTGAATCATAGGAGGAGATTAAAATGCAAAAATAGGAGGAAAAGAAGTCAGAGAATAGAGAGAAAAAAGTAAGATAATAGGGAGAAGAAGAGGATGGAAATCGAAGAAACTCTGACGACAAAGTAGTTGATGGAGGGGAGAGGAAGGTACTGAGTAGATTAAAGAGATAGGATGGTTTATCTTGAGCAAGGGTATTGAGGGTGGTAAGAAAGGAAGGTACTCACATACGGAGAGGAAAGACGAGAACAGTAATAGTCTATGTTCTTGTGGAAACTAAGGTAATAAGATTCAGGAAGATGAGGGGAGGGCAGGAAAAATGGACATTGAGATGGAAAGGTTGAAAGTTAGAGGAAGTGAACGAATTTATGTATCTTGGGTTTATCGTGCAGGAGAATGAGGGGCATGAAGTGCATATTAAGAGGAGGGTTAGGGAAACGTTGGGAGTGGTGAAGCAGATAGGGGCGATAGGAAAAAGAAGGTTTAAAAGACTAAAGACGAGTATGAGCTCGTTTGATACGATGGCATGATCGGTATTAGGCTACGGGACAGAGATATGAGGATGGAAGGAGAGAAAGGAGATATAGAAGATGCAAGAGAGATATAAATAAGAAGAGAGATAGGAGGCGAAATGAGTGGAACCAATTTAAATTGAGTGGAAGAAGTAAGAGAAAGTAAAACAAAGTAGGGTTTAGTAAGGTAAGAGAAAAAAAGTAAAGAAGGTGAATCAAGTGACAGAAAGAAAAAATGAATAGAGAGAAGTGAAAGATATGGAGAAGAAGTGAATCAAAGGAGAATGATGAGAAGTGGAATGACAAGAAGGGTGGGGAAAATAAGTAAAAGGGAAGGTAAAGAAAAGGATTAGGAGGGTAGGAAAAGGAAGTGGCAGGAGATTTCAACGACTCTAAATAATTGTTCTTATAAATAAGGCTACAGCAGCTTTGTTTATGCACTAAAAACATCGAATCACCACCACATAAACTGCACTGAAAAGTATCCAACTCTGGAGCATTCATCCTCTTAAACTAATCGATTGATCTTCCTTCAATTACAATTTCTTTCACAGCGCCAGTAAAACATCCCATTCCCCTTGTCTCCTATCACCATTCTACATGCATTCCTAGAACCTATTTTTTTCTGTCAGCTAGTGCAATTTAAAACAGCCTCGCAGGGTGTCTGGGAAGGAACTAATGAAAGTAATCCATTTAATTTGAAATGATAAAGCTTGGTAGAGATTGAGACAAAGGGGAAATCGAAAGAGAGCGATCTGTAGAATATAAGTGAAATTCTTGAATGAGTCTCTAGTGATATGGACAACACGTGGCACGATACTAAAACTTTCAAGAGAGAGGAGTTTTTTGGGATTGGCTTCACATGAATTTCTTCCTTTCTCTTTTTCTTGTACCATTTTCCTATGCTCTAATTCTAATTCTAATCCAGCTTCATTTTGGTAACATAACATCTAGTTTTTCCTCCTTCTATTCTCATCAACTTTTCTCTCCCCCCATTTTCCATTTTTCTCCTTTTGCCTTGTACCTTGCCTCTTTCATCGAACTCCCAAATTTCACAAACTCTCCCTTTTCTTCCTTCTAACCCCGCTACATGCCTTCCAGCTGTATTTTTAAGACTGAACTCATGTACTGACGATCTTCGATTTTCTCTCTTCCGCTTTTATTCTTTACCGTAATTGTATGTATTCTTCTTTTCATGACGAATCATTTTGCATTTTTCCTGCACTTGTAAAAATCCTCCTCTATCCTCACCTCCGCCTAGACCCTTCTAAGCACTCCCCTCGTGCCTCCCATTAATTCCTCCTTTCTAATTTCGGACGTTCTATCACTATATTCTTCCTCCTCTTCTCGCTTCCTTTACCTCTTCTTCTTTTTTCTCTTTTTCAGAAGAAGTAAAATTTAGCAGAAAATAATTCAACTCTTGATAAAATGAGTGATATTTGAAGGAAGAGAAGGGAGAAGTAATCGCAGAAGAGATGATTATAAGAGAGGGAAGGTGGAGGGTAGGAGAAGCATACGTGGATTGAGAAATGAGGGAAAACCCGAGAAGTTAGTGAAGTAGACCAAAGGAAATGAAGGTGATAATTCATCCATAGAGGAAGAAGGGAATGCAAGAACCAAAGAAAGAGGAGAAAGAGAATTTGGAGGAGAAGGGGATGTCAAAGAGGAACTTTGAAGACAGAGTATTTGATGGAGAAAAGGGAGAAAATTACTAAATTGTTTAAAAGAGCTAGAATGGGTTATCTTGGACAAGAATATAGAAGAGGATAAGAAGGGAGAATAGACTCATACAAGGCGGATAAAAGGAACAGTAAGAGACTATTCAATCGTTGACAATGAGGTAAAAAAGAGTATAAGAATAATAAAAATAAGAAGGAATGAAAAAGAGGATGAACAAAGAGTAAGGAAAATTTATCGATCAGCAGAAGGAAATAGAATAATCAAAAGAGGAGATGGGGATGCTGCTAGTTATCAAATAATCATCATAGAACCTTTTTAATCAATCGAAAGTAATTGTGGCAGAATAATCCAACTCTTGACAAAAGGATTTTCTAAATCAAAATATGAATTGTAATAAAAAAGATCATTTTCAACCGATTCGTTCAATTTGTTTCTGAGTTTTTGGATTCTTGAACAGAATATGAAAATTTCCTACAAAATCGTTGAATTTTCAACCCTGAAATATACTTTTTTCGAGAAAGACGTTATTTTTTAACCTGTTAGTTGTATTGAACGAAAGGGGTTTATCATTTGACCAATAGTTGAATTTTGATCTGGTAGGAAGCATATTTCATGAAAAAATCAAATAGAACAATTTTCATCGTTGGATATAAATATTTTTAGGTTGATAACGCAAATTTTGAATTAAGGATTCGACTGTTCGTTTTTAATAATTATTATTTTTTATTCATAAGATTATATTTCACTTCGTAAAGCCTCCTTATTGATTAGACGTTGACCTCTTCTCAAATATGAACGTTCATCATTATAATTATAACTTTATATCTTTGAATTTAAATTGATAATCTTATGGTTTTTAATGAACTCGTCAAATTGAAAATGTATCAGTCTCCTGTTGCTTATATTCCACTTTTTGTTGAGTATTCTTATTTCCAATCAAATTCAAATGTTTTCTATCTCGATTCTTATATTTTCTTTTTCGAAAATTTCACTGTTTGTTTATTCAATAATTGATATTTTTGCTTTCAAATTATAGTTACTTGGTTTTTATACATCTTTGAAGGTTGAAAATTGAATATCTGGGTACAAAAACCATAATGAGCCGAAAATTCAATTGTTTTGTTGAAAATCTTTTTTTTGAATTCAATTCTTTTCTTTTAGCAACAGGGATTTTGCAGGATATTTTGATGAAACTCTTTGGTGGAGGAGAAGAAAGAAAAGTCTAGGATGAGGAAAGTAGAAAGGAACGAAGGAAAAAAGAAAAAGAGGAGTAATAAAGAAAATGCAGAAGGAGAAGAGTTGTGAGGAAGAATAGTAAAAAAAGGGAGGGCATGGTGCGTTTTGTTTCGGAATAAGGAAGGGGGTGAACGGAAAATTGGAGAAGAAGGCAGTAAGGGCTGGCATTGAGAAGAAGTATCAATTAGGGAATTGGAATGTTGGAATGAGAAAAATATTGTATGAAACTGTTCTGAAGACCAGAAAAGATAATAATGAAATAAGGCGGAGAGGGAAGGAAATCACAAAGAGGTATATATAAATCTGCGACAATTAGGATAGAGGTGACGGAAATGAAGGTCGAAAGGCTCGTGGGAGGGTCAAGAAAAAGAAATAGAGGAAGAAAAGGACTAAAAAAGGAAAGAGGAGAGAGGAGGTAGAATATAATGTTAGAATGGCTAAGATTAGAGAGGAAGGAATCGAAGGAAGTTATGGAAGGAGTGCTAAGAAAGGTACATGCGAATGTAAAGATAGGAGGAGTGAGAAGTGAAGCAAGGAGAGGAAGAGAAAACCAAATAGAACTGATAGAATTGGAGGAAGGAGAACATGAGTAGGAGATGATATCGAAGAAAAACCTTTCATATGAAAGTGCAGGGAGAATATGAAACGATTCGACATGAAAAGAAAGATATATGCAATTGGAGTGAAGGATAAAAGCAAAAAAGAGGAGAAGAATGGGCGGAAGGACATCAGTTATGTATTGAAAATAGAGCTTAAGGTTATGTAGTGAGATTAGAAGGAAAAAAAGGGAGACTTTTTGAAATGTGAGAGTTCAATAAAACAGACGAGGTACGAGCCGAAGTGTGAAAATAAGAAATAAAGAAGAAAAAAAGGTGATGGGAATAGAAAGAGGGAAAACTAGATATGTTAACGAGATGGAGCTAGATTAGGAAAAAGCATAGGAAGTTTTAACAGAATTTGGAGTCATGGAGGGTCGTGATAATGAGAAAGACATGGCTTTATGAGAATGCGTAAAAAAGAGTAATGAAGAAAGATTTGATAAAGAAGGAAAAAAAATCTGCTCGCTGCGCGGGCACATTCTCATGGCGCGCTACGCGCGCGGCTTGCAAGTTTGAGCGCGCCTAGGGCACGCATCACTGGAATCTCGCGCTTCGCGCTCGATAATGTATTTACCTCGCGCAACGCGCTCGGTTTTTTTACACCTCGCGCTTCGCGCTCGGCTTCATAGGTGCTTAATCCAGTTTACAGTGTAATGCATACACAGGATTACAAATATTGCAAAACTGCTGAAAACCTCTACTTCTAGTAGGATTTTTTTTTCATTTTTGATATTCTTATATTAAGTTCACTTGAGGCTCTACTGGCCTTAAGGAACACATTCTCATTACAATACTCGTCACTGATATTTACATCTCGCATAATTTGGCTGGCAAATTGAATTTCTCATTGTTTAAGAAGCGTTGTAACAATTAAAAAAATATATATATACGCCGTATTGGAAAAAATTTCATGTGAAACTGGTGAAACTTTTTTAGAGGAACAATTTTTCTATAAATTATCTCTTCTTGTCTCTTATTGTTTGGCTGAAAGATGGAAATTTCTATTTTTGTAAATGTGTTATCACGATGATTTCGAAAACTATTCTTCCTTCCGAGAAAAAATCAACAATAAATTTGTAGACTTTTTAAGGTAAACAATTTTTGTTTCTTTCATTTTTTTTCATATCTCGCATAGTTTTCCTCAAAAATGGAACTTTCCATTTTTGGTAACATTTTTCTCGATTTAAACAAAAACTGTGTATCTGATGAAAAAATGGTGTATATATAATTTACAGGTCTTTTTATATTAAATAATTTTTTATCTTAATATTTTTTCGCACCCCGCATGATTTGAGCGGAAACATGCATTTTTTATTTTTCAAAAAGCGATTTTGATGGACAAAACCAGAACCATTGGTCAAGAATGGCTGGTTAACGAACTCGTTCTTTCTTTCACGGCCTTAAAAGATTGTGCCAGTTATTTTTTGTGCGATCAAAAATGGAATTTTTGAGAAAATTCAAAAAGCCGTATTCACGATCTTGTAGGGCTCCCAAAAAGAAAGATTTTTGTTCTCTGACTTTCTTTTAAATCTTGCGTTATTTGGCTAAAAATCCTCATTTTCTTTTATATTTTTGGATTTTGAAAATGCCATAACTCTGACAAT
>WSXT02234496.1:0-16035 GCA_011762715.2 Neuroterus valhalla | reverse complement strand
AGCGCGTCAAAATACGTCGGTATACAGAGTTTCAAAGAAATCGGAGGTAAGCGCTTTTCGGAACTCCACCCAAAATTATTTCTCCGTATATTCTGTGTATGATTTGGATATAAAGTAGAAAATAAAAAAATATTGATAATTGATAAAAGAAAAATCCACAAAAAAGGTCATTTTTCTTTAAAAAAATTAAGGGTTGCAACCCCTTAATCAAGGGGGGGGGGTCCTTGTTTGTGAGTTTTACAAGGAAATATAAGGCACGTATTTTCTTTTTAATTATAATTTATAAGGCTGCTATGGTAAGTCAGTTATAGGCACTGTTAAGAACTCCTCTCATTTCAAAGTGTCAATCAAGCAGCAGGTTGAATTATGACTGAATGACTGTATGAATTATTTATTTAAAATTATCATCCACAATTCTATGGAAGCTTTTTTATAATCTAAATAGAAAATTCTTGCAAAACTGTTTCGGTTGAATTTGAAGTGTTTTTCATTTTATTTCCTCATGTATCAGTCAAAGTGGAATGAAAGTACATAAAAGAAGACTTTTCAAATTCGATTAGAACGATTTCGCAAGAATTTTATACTATGAAAAAATATGAAAAATCTCCGTAGAACTGTGGGTAATAATTCTATATAAATTTTCCATAGATTATTTGCCTTTCTTTTAAAAGGCCCCCGAATTCCTTTATTTCCTACTGATTATATTGGTAGTTCATCAATAAATCATATCGTGCAAAGATGTACCAAGTAAACGAGTCTTCAATAACTTTTCTTGGTGAAAGGAAATTGTTGATTCAGAACTCAAGAATATTTTTAAAGAATTTTTCAATTCATCTTCCAAACAAAATTATTTGAAAGAATCATAAACCTTAATAAATGTTCGTACCTTTATTTATGAAATAGAGATTTTTAGTTTTTCTTCAAATAAAGCAAGGTTCTGAAATCGAAAGGGAAATAAAACTTTTTTCCTTGGAAAAAGAATCATGCTTTTTAAGCATGATTCTTTGATTTAAAATGTAATAATGGATTTTTGCAGTTTCGTGAGAGAACAAAGTATTTGACGTTGCCAAAAATGTAGTCTTCGATTGTTTTTAAATCACATCTTTTAATTGTAACCCTATTGTTGCAGTTCGTATTTTAGTATCATAGTATTGAAAATAATTTGGATTCATAAGAATTCTTCATATCTTGCTTCTTTTTTAGAAAACCTCTAAATTTTGACTAATTAAAATTAAAGATGTTTTACTTTGTAAATGGCTTCGGCGAAAATTCTAGGTTTTGTTGGAAAAAAAACCTTTGGATTTGCACCTGAGCGTTGAACTAATTTCAAGTGTGTCGATATTTAAAAAATTAATAGATAAAAATAAGGGATCCAAATCAAATTGACGGACTTTGTTGGATACTTTCGGAATATTACTATAAATATGATATAATTCGACTGAAAACTACCCTGAGTAAGTGAAAGTATCAAGAAATGATGAAGCCATGGTTGCACAACGTCAAAACCAGGTGGTCTTTTCGTTTCCTATGTCGAGAAATTTAGCGATACTTTCGCATACTTACCTATATTTCTCTTAAGCCGCATATTATTTTGAATTTACAAAAAGATTCCAAATCATCTAAAAGTTCCTCCTAAATTCGTTTGAATCTCTGTTCAAAACATTCAAGAAGATTTTCTCTGTATCATTTCTTGCATTGAAATTTGTGCCAATGACCTACCTAGCAAAATTGGTTTTCCCATTCCTTAAATTACTCGTGCCAAGTCTTAAAACTCCTAAGTGGAAACAAATTCTTTTTTTCATTTTATTGTATTGTTAAAAATATAAGTTCAGTCCGAAAAATAATGTTAAATTTTACAGTTTTCGTTCAAAATTGCATTGAAGGCAGATTGAAAACTTGTCAATGCTATTTGACCTGGTCACTCTGCTGTAGCTGACTACCACTTTGCTGTCATTAGGGCAATATTTTACCGAAATTTGACCACCTATAGTGGTCAGCCATATATATCCATTTCACTAGAATCACCTGCTACACTCTACACTCTCTACAGAGTTTGCTTATTCTTATTCTTTTCTTCTCCTGTGACTTGGGTAAGGTACCTTCCAATTGTTGTAGAGTTAAGCCAATTATGACTACCTCAAGCTTTCACATCTTTTCCTGTATTGCTATTATATACGAGGATTCCTGGAAATTGGACACTGGTTTGTTTAGACAGGAAAGTTATGAAAATGTACTTTTTGTATTTGATTTTATGCAAAAAATTAAAATGCATTTGCAACAAAGCAAACAATAAGCATTGCAAAAACCATACAATTCAAAAATATATAAAGGACAATCATTGATGAATATCAATCAAATGGAAAATGCATAATAAATTACTACATGAATTAGAATCAAGATTGTCAATCAATCGAATAAAACGGGATATTCAAGAATGAATATGAACTCACTTTATTACTGGAGATGTTCAACAAGCTTCCAATTATAAGTCTAGAGTTTCAGGGCAAGTTAAAAGGGCAAAATAAGGTATCTATTCTTGTATAATCATTTATCTTTGCCGACTAGAGATTCTTCTATATTGGACATTGTCACCTTCACACAAAAAAATATATATTGGAAATACACAGCATCAACATTTCAACGTTGAGAATAGTAGCAACTTACCTTACATTTATACTTGTACTAGCTGCGCCCTGTGGCGGCGGCTTTGCCGCCACGGAGTAACTATTCTTTTCGTTGTTTTTTTTTTGTATAAAAAGTATCCTATGTCCTTTACTACACTCTTAAAAATATGTGTACAAAATTTCATGATGATCGGTTGAGTAGTTTACGCGTGAATGCGTAACAAACAAACAAACTCACATTCGCATACATAATATATTAGTTAGGATTTGTAGTATTATGCAAGCTTGTCCTCATGAGCAGCCCTTTTCGAGGAATAAAAACTGAATCATGATAATTTATTCCTCTATTCGATTATTGATAATAAAATTTTTAGTAGAAAACTACTAATGATCAGTAAAATTTCTCTAATTGAAAAGGAGAAAAGCGAGCCACTAAAAATTAGTAAAAAATCACTAATTGGAATAGTGATTTCTGCCCACTCATTAAATTAGTAAGTTATGGCTGAAGAAACAAGTGAATTCCTATTCATAAACTTTAGTAGAAATTCACTACTGTAATTAGTAGATTTTGACTCGTCTTATTAGTGCATTATCATCGAAAGATTAGTAAAGTTCAACTAATGAAGAAGTCAATATTCACTTTTTTTCTAGGTCGATTAGAAGATTTTTACTATTGAGAATAGAGGCATAATTTAAAAGCGAAATTTACAAATATACGTTATACAAACAATTTATTCTTCAGTCACTTAAAAAATTCTACTAATTGAATATTAGACTTTGAATCTACTAATCTGGTTTGTGAAAATTTCACTGATATCATTAGTAATAAATTCACTAATTGGAAAGTCGTTTTGAAAATTTCACTAATTGAATGTAAACTTATAAATCACTTACTAAAGGTAACAATAACAATAACTTAAGGTCCCGTTATTGAAATATGCGTTTTAGTTCCTTAACCTTGAAAACATTTTGTCCTATTTTAATCTCATTTAATGCAATGAATATTCAATCAAAAATTGTATACATTTTATTTCTGTTGTAGATTAGGAAAATCAAATTCAACTTCATGCTGTTTGATACCGCGAGTCGACCGTGAATATTGAAGACAGTTTAATTCTTTCCGACGTGATTGATGATTTGAAGCAAATCAATGCAATTGGATTTCATGAAACGGCCTCGAAAGTTCAAATAAATTCAATAACATCTGCCAAGTTCAAGTTTCAAACAAATAAATTGTATTCAGTTCTATTGAACAAACTCGGAAATTAATGTCAATTACAGACATCCGGAGAGTCCAGATTTTTATCAAAACACTTATATTGAATCTTCTTTTAAATTTATGCCAGTTTGATACGTTCTGATGAGTTAAATAATAATAAGAAATCTTTATTAAGTTTTCAACCAAGAAACAAACAGCTGTACAGCCGGTACAGCTCACAGCTGCTTTACAACCTAACCCTAAATGTCGAAGGTTTCAATTCGACAAGTGTTCCATTATGTTTTTCCCGCAGACTCGTTTAGAATTATTGTTAAAACCATTTGTTGAGAGTCAAAACGAGAGTTTCAATTTGATCAGCTCAGAGATTCGAATTTATTAATTGCGGATGGTTAACTCCGTCTTTTCAAGATAGTTAACCTGAACGTCATATATACATCATTTGTTTATCTCAAATGGTCGAGTTGATCGTCTCAGATAGTCGAATGGATCATATCTCATCTTATCAATTAGTGTAGACGTGAGTAATTGCAAAATCAACTGGTTGGCATAGTAGGAATCGTATGACGTGAGAAGTATAACAGGACCTTAGAATAAATTAGATAGATGGAACGAACATAAATCGCTCTGAAGAGAAAATAATAAGCAATAAAGTTCATGGCACATGTCTGACATGTCTTCCATCCATTTGCATAAGATCAAAAGCCACAATGTGGCTCACGACCTTATGTAACAAGATGGAAGATATCTTTCAAATTTTGTACTAACGTGCAAATACTTTCCCCAACTTGTTATGGGTTCAACCTTGTCAGTTGTGCACTTTTATGCAGTCTCGTGTTTCTTATTCTAATTCCCCGCCAAAATTTCGCTGGCCAACATGGTCGAATCTCCCCACACTCGGCGACTTGCGCAGAACTTTATTAAACACGTCCCAGGCGCATTGCGACACCTAATCTTGTTGCACTGTGGGCTCGAACTGTCAAGAGATCCGACGATCCGAGTGAAGACACCTGTGACGCCTGTGACGCCAGAGAAGATACACAAATGTTCCGTATTCAAATTCTGAGAAAAAACTACTATCATCTGCCATACTTGGCCAAGTCGTTACTTGCATTTGTAAATTATTGTAAAAAATTTACCCTCAATTAAGTGTGTTACCTTGAAAATACCTTGAAAATGGACGAAAGCGAGGATGAAAGTGCCGGTACTCAAACTTAACCTACATATCATTACTGTAAACCCTGTAAACAAGGTGGCTTCAACCGCTCGCATACCAATTTGGATCATTTTTTGAGCTCATGAATTTGAATGCTTCCAGTTATTTTATTGAACTTTATAAATATTGTAGTGTAATAATAGTATCACTACGTCGCAGCAACATAGTGTGGCTGGTTATAAAATACACGTCAAGTATTCGAGCACCTGTTTGTTGTTCCTTGAAATTATACAAATATATATACTTTTTGAATAGGTTTTTATTCTGCGTTAGAATATTCAAATTTGTCTCCATAAAATTAAATCGTGTCTATTGCTTCCAGTTATAACATAACTAAATGGCTATCAGTATAAGTTTTTATACTCTTTCATATTCTCTTCTGAAATTAAAATTTCCAAATTTTATGTTATTCAGATTCCGAAGTAGAAATCATTTATGATGGAGCTAAGAGTGAAGATGATAACATTGAGAGTAAGATATAATATCATGGAATATAATTATTTGCAGAAGGCATGTGTAACATTTGTAATATACATCTTTTTCACAGATTTTGAAGACAACGTTAGTATGGAATTTTCATCAGAGGAAAGCGTTGATTTCTCACGTAAGATTTTTCACTGTTCGTTTTAGTAAGATAATGTTGAACATGAGATGAAAAAATTGCGATAGTAGAATATACTAATCATATAAATTTACAGCTAAAGAAGTAAATAAATAAAATTTCAGGGGTTAAATATATAATGGCCTAATTCGCTTCACACAAAAATAATGATTCTTTGACATATAAGGCAAAATTATTACCAAAAAAAAAAAAAAATAGTTAATTAGGATAAGCCATTTTCTATTAAAAAGAAATTCTTAGAGAGAAAAATTAGTTTTCCTTAGAGCGGTTAATTTTTCTACTAAGTAAAAAAAGTTTTAATTTGAACTCGAAAATATTTGCCTTCAAACAAAAATAAACAATTTTCAACAAAAAAGTTGAATCCTTAGACAAAGCAGCTTAATTATTCATTAACCATATTCTATATTGACCATATGTATTTTCAACCATATAAGATGAATTTTCTATCAAAAAAGAAAATTCGCAACAAAAACGTTTAATTTCAAACTAGAAAATATGCATTTTCCACAAAGTAAATATTTCCAAACAAAATAGTTCAATTAACTACAAGAATAGTTCAATTTTCAACAAAACTAATTTTCTACCAAATAGTTGAATTCTCAATCATTTTAACCCAAAATTTAAATTTTCAATAAAACCGATCATTACCATCCTTATTGTTGATTTTTCATTTTGAACCCAGAAAAACAGGAAAAGAAAGTTCAATTTTATCGAAAAAGGTTGACTTCTACAAAAATTCCAAATAGATTTTAAAAAAATCAAATTCCTAAAAACAAAGAAGATTTCCCAAATTAAAATTGAGTAGTATGTTTTGATAGGAATTGGAAATATTTTAGCAATGGAGATTCGACTTTTTTTTAGAAAATTCGTATTTTTATTTCAAAATTCCTTCCTTTTAGGAACAATTTCTTGGTATTTTTAAATATTCAACGATATGTTTGCGAATTGTTTTCTTGTTGGCTGAAAATTTATTTTTTTTTGAAAATTATGCTCTTCCGTTGGAAATTCAACTATTCGGCTGAAAAGGATATGTTTCGTTGAAAGAACATCAATTTGATTGGGAATGAACTTTCTTGTTGAAAAAAAATATATTTTCGGATTAAAAATTTTACTGTTTGTAGAAAACTCGTTTTTTGACTCTAAAAATCGATTAAATGGTTAACAAGTTACGCTCACCCCGAAAAGGATTTGGCTTAATGGTATAATGATAATAATAATAAAATAATTATTATATCCTGAGATTAATATTCTTTTTAGAGTCTGAAAACGAAGAAGCTTCGGATCAAAGTCAACACAGTCCAGGTAAGTTTTTTTTTTACATTAAACTTAACTATCAGGATTGAATCTGAAAATGTAGATACTTCAAAATATTTATTTCCTGCAGAAGAAAGTGATGATGGTTCTGATGACTTGATGGTCGAAAATACTTTGAAGGAGTTCAATGAGAGAAGAAAAGACATCATGGAAATTTTAAATGAGTGGAAAAGAGAAAAAAGAAAATTTGATGAAAGTTTATCAGTTTCGCACCATAATGGCGATAATTGTCTGATAGACCGACTGAGCGATGATTGCTTGATACAGATATTCAGTTATTTACCCTTGAAAGATAGGGTCCGTGTCGAAAGAGGTAAGTGCATAAATGAAAAAAAATATGAATGTAGGATGTAACTAATTTTTAGTAGTTTTTTTTTTAATTTAATAATTGAAATCAAGAAACTTCAGAAGTTGGTTTTTTTTTAGTTGAGATTCAAACTAAGTCAGTTTATTCAAAAGTGAACATGCAAAACTCAATTAGAGAATTTATAAAAAACTGTATAACTGTACTGCTATAGTAGACATTGCGTTCTGGATGCTCTGAATGATCATTACGAAAAGAGTCTATGTTGAAATAACTTCTTGGATTTTTTTACATATTATTATTATTATTATTATGGCGCATCAAATTTGGCCTCATGATTCTTGTTTCGGATTCTTCAAATTGAGTTATCAATTATCATTTAAAAAATGGGACAAAATCGACCAGCAAATAACATTTTTACACGTAGATTTATGTATGGTATGAACCATTAATTAAAAATATTTTCTCATCAGAACTACTCTGCGTATTAATTTGATATTGACTGAGGGTGATTTTAAAAAATGTATAATATATTCGATTTGATAACAAACTTTCTACCATTACGGGATTTCCCGTGAAAGTTCCAGTTTGTCTGCATGGATAGCATTACGGGAAATTCCGTTAACAGGGTGGCGACTTGACCAGGAATTTATTTAAAAACCGGGAATTTACTTGACTCAACCTAGACTGTAAAAAATTTACCGAAAAAATACGAGAAATGACCGCTTTCTTTTTATGATTCAAAAAGAGATCTTATCATTCGACTTGAAGAATATAACGTTCCTTTAATCTGATTCTCAAAATATTTAAATATATCCATACGTCATGAGAGGAAGAATTTAATTTTTTTGCTCCATAAGATTTTTTTAGCTGACTCAAATTTGATAATCGAATTGATGATAGTCCAAACATATAAAAAGAATAATTACCTGAATTTTGACAGAAGAATGTATTTATCACGTTTTATTCTCTTTTGCTCCTTCATTAGACTTGGGTCAGGGACTTTCAGAAAATAATGATAGATTTCATTTTAGGGCAGAGAGTTTTAGGGAAGGAGTATAATTTCACACAGGGAATTTTCTTCGTGAAACGGGAACTTTTGAAACTAAATATAATTCGGATTTAGAAGAGAGCATTTTTAAATATCGTTCCTCCAATTCAAAATTTGTAACAATTTTAAAGTCCCCTCTTCCTAATTTCAAATAAAGAAACTACTTCAAGCAGTCTTTAGAGTTCTTGAATCACGATAGAAAACTTTTTCACATTGTTCATTGCGAATTCATCCTTTTTTAGTTGAAAAATCAACTACTTGTTTTATATTTAAACTTGTTTGTTGATAATCAAAATCTTTTGATTCACCTCTGGTTGAAATTGTAACCACTTTGTTAAAAATCAATTGACCTTTTTTTTAAGTGAAAATTGAAGTATTTGTTTGAACATTGATTTTTGAATTTGAAAATTAACCTTTCTTTGAGAAATTATGTACTTCGAGGCAAATTTGCCTTTTTTGTAGAAAATTATTCTTCACGGTCAAAAATTTATCTTTCTTCCTAAAATACATCTATTCCCGTTGAATATTCATCGTTATACCTGAAAATTCATGAGTTTGTTTAAAAATCAATTTCTTCAACTGAAAATTTAACTGTTTCGTTTTTAGTGGAAAATTGATCTTTTCAAGTTCAAAATTCGACAATTAGGTGAAAATTTGTCGGTTTGAATTGGAAATTCAATTATATCGTTGAAACCTGACAAATTTTGTTCTTCTTTCCGGTTAACAATTCAAGTTATAAATTTAAATATTTTTCATGTTAGTCGACAAAAATGTCACTTTTCCTTTTTTGTTTGAAATAGTTTGTTTTTAGTTAAAAATTTATTTATGTAGTTAAACATCCTTTTTTCAATTTAAAATTCGATTATTCCAATTTTCGTTAATGATTTATCTTTTCCAGTGAAAGTTAATCTTTTCTGTTTGAAAACTCAACTCCTTCAGTTGAAAATTCTTTGTTTTAGTATAAAACTCTTATACTTGGTTTGGAATTGGTTTGTTGAAGTAAAAATGTTGCTGTTTCATTTTTGGGTGGAAAATAATTATGTTTTGGGTTCCGAATTCGACTATTTTGATGAAACGTTGTATTTTTTCTCTGAAAATTATTCTTTCTACTCGGAAACGAATCTTCATGCTTGAATATTCACCTTCATGGTTGAAAATTGAAGTGCTCCAGTTAAGAATTTATTTTCTTTGAAAATTCATCTTCTTCAGTGTAAAAAAAATTATTTTTTGTTGTTGAAAATTTGAGTATTCTTTTCAAAATCGATTTATTTTGCATTGTTTGATCTGTTGTGTTAAAGGATGTTTAGAATGAACGTCATGCATGAAAAAAAAGGTTGGGGTTTGGCGACAAATATAAATATGTTACTTCTATTGACCGGGAAAATTGTAAAACTTGACCGGGAAGAACCGGGAATTGGAAATCGTCCGCCGAATCACCACCCTGTTTATACAGGCCCAAACACTACACTTTGACTGGTTAGTCTCACGGAATATCCCCTTACACTCGACAGTGTCATTTATTAATTGGAACACTTATAAATGAAACAACAAAAGAGAAATGCTAACGAGAGTAATATTTTTTGGAGCTGAAAAAATATTAATTTAATTTTTCCTGATAAATTACCATGCATTTTCAGATCCTGAGAGGCCTCGAAAAAGGATAATTGAAAAAAAATTATGAGTGCAAACTTAAGGGATTTTCGGTTCATTTACAAGCACCCAGAATATTAAATGTCACTCTCTGATATCACAAAGTATTCCGTAAAACCGTAAAACCAAACAGCCAATGTATAGCCCTAAGGCTCGTATTATGGGAATCAGAGCATATTCTGAGAACATTTTAATACTGCTCGTCGGACAAGTCACCTATTTCGCCATTAAAAAAAAGGATTTCATGCTAGAGTGTCTGATGATGCTTTTTTTGGTCATATCTCTCAAAATTTTCTGCAAATAATACGACTCACTTCAAGCCTTCTAGTCAGAAAAAATGGTAAATGTAATATAAAATCGAGTATAATATAGTATAAGAAGCATCTTTTAGAAAATACTAAGTGTATTCATTTAAGATGAATAAAGCCTGAGTTGTCATTTCCAAAATTTATTTGGAAGCTCTTCAATGAATTAAGCTTCTAAAACCTAAAACTGCCGTATTTTCTGCGAGAATTGAAGCCTCGGCAGGGAGAACGGTGGGTTAACACAAGTTGTTTATCCATGGGGTTCTACAGAATTATTCTTTTTTTCAAATATTTCCCAAAATTACAGTTCGAAAAGGTTGTTCTATTAGTCCAGACATTCTATACAGAAAATAAGAAGATATAATAACATGAATTTTCGTTCACAGAATTGTTGATTGTTGAACACTTTATTTGAAGAAGTTTCAATTTGATGGCATTAATTTTTGTTGACGACATAAATTTATTATGTTTTGCAGATGTAATTATATATCTGAAATATATATCATATTTGGTGTATATGAGAATCTTAATTTTATTTAACTGTGCAATTAATCTAATTTTATCGTAGCAGATGCGGTTTAGTAATAAACTGATTTTTCCCCGCAGTATGTAAACGTTGGCGAATAAAAAGCCTCGAATCGTGGAGAAGGTTTTGCCATCTCAGCGTGAGTGACTCGACTGAAACCTGCAATGAAAAGTGGTGGTACTCCGCAAATGGGAAGCAGCTTGAACACATACTTTACCGATGTGGAGTCTATCTAGATCACATCGATGTTCACTTGAATTTCTGTCGCGATGATGCGCTGTTCATCATCGACAAAATGTGTCCAAATCTTCGGTCAATCTCCCTTTGTGATGTGGAAAATTTTGAACCCTTTACATACCTTTCCTTGATATCTGGGTTCCAAAAACTGACGGATATAGAAATAAAGAGCTACAACAGCAGCGGAAATAATTTCTCAAAAATTTTTCACTCGCAAAGGAAACTGAGAGCTATAAGACTCGACCTGAGAAGCTTCAAAATTCGAACTCTGTGGCCTTACTCAGAATCTATCGAAGAACTTTATTTGAGCGTTGCTAAGATTTCTTACACTGATCTTGCGAAGGTAAGAAAATTAAGGTAAAATTCAAATTTTGGGGATCGTTTCGAAATCTGGGAAAATAACTTTGCGTCTTTAAGGGCTCAAAGTGGCAAAAAAATTTTTAAATTAGTTTGAATCGCACGAGATAGCTATTCAATGCAATTAGAAGAAAAAAATTTGCTTTGATATGTATTTTCAGAATTTCAGCATCATACTAATTTAAAGTTTCCAAAAACGGTAAACATTTTTTCACAAATTCCAAAGATATTAAGTGTAAATTTACTTATTTTGAATAGATGAACATCAAAACTTTGGAAAATATTATGATTTTATTTGCATGAAAAAATCTGCAAATTTACAATAAATTTGCAGTTAGGAACACAATATATGAGGTGTTATGAAATCCTTATGAAATAAGTTATCATCCCAGGTATTTTTGGTATTTTATAAGAACGAATTTACAACTTTCTTCCAGACATTATTGTAATCTAAAAGTTGTACATGTTCATCCTCAAGAGTAGGGGAGAATAATCATCACTGAGTCGTTGTAGATAGTGGGTGTTTTTAATAATTTCAAAACAAGTGAAATAAGTTATTTAGAGTTGAAGAGAATGAATATATGAAGACATTACTTCTGAAAACTTAAGGAAAAATATGTTTTTAAAATTTTATTGAAAAATCTACCTCGAATTTGGTAAACATTTCCGAGTGGCGACTTAACCGGGAATTTTATTGACCGGGAATTCAATTTAAAAACCGGGAATTTATTTTAATCAACCAAGACTATTTAGAATCCTATCAAAAAAATACGAGAAATTACCGCTTTCTTTTTATGAATCAAAAAGACATACTATCATTTGATTTGAAGAATGTAACTTTCCTTCACTCTGATTCTCAAAATGATTAAATACATCTAGACTTCATGAGAGGAAGAATTTATATTTTTTCCCCATTATAGGAAAAACGTTTCGCAAATTTGTTGCTCTGTGAGATTTTTTTAGCTGATTCAAATTTGATAATCAAATGGGTGATAGCCCAAACATACAGAAAGAATCTAAATTTTCTCGAAAAAATGCAGGTATTTATCACGTTTTATCTGCTTTTCCTCATTTATCCGACTTGAGACAGGGAATTTTTTATATGGAACGGGAACTTTCAAAACTAATTATAATTCGGATTTAGAAGAGAGGATATAAAAAGGATCGTTCCTCCAATTGAAAATTCGTCACAATTTTCCCACTTCTCAATTTTAAATAAAGAAAGTACTTCAATCAGTCTTTAGAGTAGAAGTAGTATTCTGAAGAAGAAATATTTCCTAATAATGATAGAAAACTTGTTTAAATTGTTCATTGCAAATTCATCCATTTTTTATTAAAAAAATCAACTCCTTGTTTAAAATTTAAACTTGGTTTTTAGGAGCTAAATTTCTATGTAAATAAAGTTGCATTATTTCGATCAAAAATTTCGATGGGAAATTTGCCTTTTTTTGTAGAAAATTATTCTTTACGGTCGAAAATTCATCTTTTTACTCAAAATGAAAATCTATCCATTTGAAGATTAATCATAATACCTGAAAACTCATCAGTTTAAATAAAAATCAATTTCTTCAACTGAAAATTTAACTGTTCCATTTTTAGTGGAAAATTGATCTTTTCTAGTTCAAAATTCGACAATTGGGTGAAAATTTGTCTTCTCAAATTGAAAATTTATGTATTTTTTTTTAAGTTAATATTTTTCCTCAGAAATTCTTCTTTACGGTTACCAGTTCGAATTATACAGTTAAACATTCTTCATTATAGTCAAACATTAATCTAGTTAAAAACTCTTATGTTTGGTGTATAATTAATCTTCTGAGCCAAAAATGTTACTATTATATTTTTGTTTGTAAATGATCATCATTTCCGTTGAAAATTGGTCTTTCTGGTTTAAAATTCGACTACTTCAGTAAAATATTTACAATTTTATTTCATTCCTAATCATTTTTTGAAAAAATGTAGTAATTTGTTCGACAGTTAGCATTTTTTGTTTGTCGAAAGTTAGGTTTTTTGTTGAAAGTTAGTTTTTTGCAAAAGGTAATTTTTTTAACTGAAAATTTAACTTATTCCAATTGGAAATTCCATAGTTTCAGTTAAAAATTTATTTTTTCAGTTGAAGATCCATTTTTTTCATTTTAAAAGTTGAGTTTTTAGTAAATTTTTTGATGACAATTTACCTTGTTCGGTAAAAGTTAATTCGTCTATTTAAAACTCATATCTTTCAGTTGTTAATTTGTTTAGTTAAACATTCATTTTTTCTATTTTAAATTTTAAATATTCAAATCTTCGTTGCCAATTTATTTTTTTCAGTTAAAGTTAATTTATATTTTTAAAACTCAACTCTTTCAGATGAAGATTCTTCGTTTTAGTATGAAACCCTTTTGCTTGGTTTGAAATTGTTTGTTTTAATCAAAACTTTTACTGTTCCATTTTTCGTTGCCAATAAGTATTTTTTGAGTTCGAAATTTGATTATTTCGTCGGAATATTATATTTTTTCTCAGAAAATGATTCTTTCTATTTGGAAATTAATCTTCTTGTTTGAATATTCACCTTCATGGTTGAAAATTGATGTGCTCCAGTTAAATATTAATTTTTATTTGAATATTCATCTTCTTGATTGGAAAATGAATTAATAGATGTAAGTCCATTTTTTTGTTATCGTGAATTGATTTTCCTTAATTGTGAGTTTAACTATTCCAATTTTTGTAAAAAAAGTGATATTTTTTTGTTGGAAATTGGAGTTTTTTTTCTCAAAATCGGCTATTTTGCAATGTTTGATCTGTTGTGTTAAAGAATGTTTAGAATGGACGTCATGAATGAGAATAAATGTTTGTGTTTTGCGAGAAATATAAATGTTACTTCTAGTTGACCGGGAATTTTGAAAAAATTGTCCGTGAAGAAATGGGAAATGACCGGGAGTTTGAAATCGTCCGCCGAATCGCCACCCTGTATTTGCACAGAAACAGGCTACTTAGAAAACATGTACCATTGTACCATTAGGCCAAATCCCTTTTGGGGTGAGCGTAGCTCGTTCTCTTATAGTCTCGTTTTTATACTGGTGATCAAGGAATAATGTGGTAAATTAAGGTAAGGGATGTGTAGGAAGAGGAAGAGGGTATAGGTTTTAGATTCATCTAAAGATCACGTGTTCATCTAAACGATACATTACTGTTCCGACTCGGGTTGCTGATCAATTATCCCAGGTGAAGAGTTTCACAAAGTGCGGGTCTGAAGTAGAACATGTGATGACACAGAATGTTTTAAATTGTTCAAATAAATGACTTGCAATAATTTGTGGCGTTATAAATATTTGATAATAAGCGATGACAGATGGATTCCTATCTCTAAGTAAATGAAGACCCATTTTAGGAATCACGTATCATTTCTTATATTTTGAAATACTGAAGAAGACTGGTTGCTCTAAATACGCATTCACTTGTAATTCCATGGAAAATGATTTTGTTTAAACTGTGCAAAATATTGTATTCGACCCAACTGCGACTAGAATGTGACTGTGTTATATTGAGTGTGCTATATCTCCTGCTTTCTTTTCTCATTTTTGTATTGCTTTTTGCTTTTAGGCTCTTAAAGACTTCAAGAATCTGAAAAAACTTTTTCTACGTTTTATTTGGGTAGATGATATTTTACGGGAACTTGTTGATCTACCAAATTTGAAGGATCTAAGATTACCGTTGTGCAATATGCATAAAAAGAGAATACAGGAAGCCAAAAATATTTCCAATCTCGAGAATTTGGAGTGGCTAGATCTCACAAATACCTCTGAATGGTTCGTGGACATTAAATTGCTTGTCAATTTAAGAGCTTTACGTCTCCAACATAATTCTTACGTCACGGATTTGTATATATTGGATTTGGCAGAGCATTGTAAACTTTTGACCTACTTGAACATTAGCGGTGAGTATAGAAATATTAGAAGTACATACTTCTATATTTTCAATCAATTTTCCAAGGATTCGAAGAATTAGATTTCTAGCGAGTATCCTTATCCTCATCTTTCTAATATTCTTGTTGATTGTATGCTCGCACATTTTTTTCTTTCCCATATTTTTTGTAACATAAAAAATGAACAGACCCGTAACCTCAAGTTTAAATTACTACCCTGTATCTTAGTTGTAAAATAATTGAAGTGTTTAGAACAACCCATGGAGAATTAATCCACTTTTTCAGATTGTAAAAAAGTAACTGACGTGGGAATCGAAGCAATAGCCGAACTTCCAAACCTCCATCGTCTCAACGTGGAGAATTTAAGGAACATTTCAGGAAAAGGTCTCGAAAAGATGAGCAATCTACACCATTTAGACGCAAAGGGTTGCAAGAAGTTGGAAATGAAGTACATTGCAAGGGTAATTCAATTGGCAGCTCGACTGAAATTCCTTGATGTCAGCGAGTGCAGAGATATCAAGCCGGAATTGTTCGAAGTAGCTGCGAGAGTTGTCCGAGTTCGCAAGATTGGGGTTGTTTTAAAGATATGCGTTTCACTTGACCTTTTTTTACAATACGAACCGACAGAAGAAGACTCGAGGCTACCGTTGATCGTCACTAGTGAATCAATGGATTATTTTTACGAGTACGACAAAAGTGGATAAAGTTTATA
>WSXT02234485.1:0-16035 GCA_011762715.2 Neuroterus valhalla | reverse complement strand
CAAGAATACTTTCAGGTTCTGAATCCTGGACTAATTTCGGATAGAGACGGACTGTTTTCGGAGTCAATGTTTTTGAATGGACATATATCGGATTTAACCTGATCACTCCCAGTTTTCACTTCAACAACAATATTCCAGGTACTGAATTCCGGAACGATATCATATAGAGCCAGACTTTTTCTGGAGTCGAGGTTTTTGGACAGACAGATTTCGTGTTTAACTAGACCCCTTCCCGTTTTCACTTTAACAAGAATACTTTCAGGTTCTGAATTCTGGACCAATTTCGGATAGAGACGGACTATTTTCGGAGTCAATGTTTTTGAACGGACGTATATCGGATTTAACCTGATCACTCCCAGTTTTCACTTCAACAACAATAATTCTAGGTTCTGAATTCCGGACTGATATCAGATAGAGCCAGACTTTTTCTGGAGTCGAGGTTTTTGGACGGACAGATTTCGCATTCAACTAGAGCCCTTTCCGTTTTTACTTTAACAAGAATAATTTCAGGTTCTGAATTCTGGACCAATTTCGGATAGAGACGGACTATTTTCGGAGTCAATGTTTTTGAACGGACGTATATCGGATTTAACCTGATCACTCCCAGTTTTCACTTCAACAACAATAATTCTAGGTTCTGAATTCCGGACTGATATCAGATAGAGCCAGACTTTTTCTGGAGTCGATGTTTTTGGACGGACAGATTTCTCATTCAACTAGACCCCTTCCCGTTTTCACTTTAACAAGAATACTTTCAGGTTCTGAATTCTGGACTAATTTCGGATAGAGACGGACTATTTTCGGAGTCAATGTTTTTGAACGGACATATATCGGATTTAGCCTGATCACTCCTAGTTTTCACCTCAAAAACAATACTTCCAGGTTCCAAATTCCGGACTGATATCAGATAGAGCCAAACTATTTCTGGAGTCGATGTTTTTGGACGGACAGATTTCGCATTCAACTAGACCCCTTTCCGTTTTAACTTTAACAAGAATAATTTCAGGTTCTGAATTCTGGACTAATTTCGGATAGAGACGGACTATTTTCGGAGTCTGTGTTTTTGAAAGGACATGTATCGCATTTAACCGGATCACTCCCCGTTTTTACTTCAACAACAATAATTCCAGGTTCTTTTTTCCGGACTGATTTCAGATAGAGCCAGACTATTTGAGCTGCCAGATCGAATAAGGGCACATAAAATTATTTCGCTGTAAGTGGGAAGACCGCTATAGGCTTTCAAAAAAAACTTCGAATTTTAGTTTTTAAAGACTATATCTAGGTGTAGAATTTGATTGCGTATCTTTTTTTCTTCAGCGAAAATTTGTAGCTTTTGTAGTTTTCCAAATAAAGCCAAGAAACTGACTTTTTGGGAAAAATCAATTTTGATTCGTTTCTTACTTCAACTCGTGCTCAGCCAGTCAGTTTTTGGAATTTTCCAATAAAATTTTGGGGGAATATATTTTGAAATGTTCTTCAACTAACAGAGTAAATAGAGTTCAAAAATTCATTATAGAAAAATTGTTGGTTATTTTTTTCTGATGCACGGCGCACATCGAACTTCTCTTACTTCAAGCGTTTCGTTTATCGAGCGAATTTTGAGCAACAAAAAACTTCCAGCAAGAAAGTTGTTCGTAACAGTATGAAGAAGTTCTCTGGAAAATTTTAGCCCAATCCAATTGATATTCAGGAAATTGTTAATGTCTCAAGTCGCTAGTGGCTAGGCGGCTCGCGCGCGGACAGTGGCAAGTCTCAGATCCGATTTGTAACACAGAGGTCACCGGCGCCAAAAATAAAAACTAATCAAGTAATCAGGTTATATTAAAGTATTATGAATGAATAATGTTGCATAATGTAAAATAATTTATTCATCTCATATCTTCACAATGAAATGATTATATTTTTGAGGCAAATCTAACGGAAGCATATGATCTCTGATCATTCGTAGAATTGGAAGTTGGAAAAAAATATTTTAATTGTTAGCTTTTTATATTTCGTAATTAATAATAATACAAAATACATAAACATCTTTGATATAAATATTATGCCTTCTGAACTTATTCTTATTAATGGGATGCTTATTCGACTTCATCTATACATTCTGTTTACGGAGAGTGCAAAATGAGTATTGTTTATTCAGAACAACTGTCATCGTCGGGAGAAGTCATATTTTAAGTCTCATTGTCACCAGGTCTAGTTTCGATTAATGAAAAAAAAATCGTTAAAGAATGCGCGTCCTTTTTCGCTAAAGTAAACTATTAAACTTCCAACGTCCCTTTACCTTGTTTCTCTTAGTTTTTCGCAAATTTTCCTACCACTGTTCTTCCTACGATTCACTTGCTCTGAAATCATATCACAATACTTTTATTAAAAATCCGGTAACGATTTCTCTTTTGAAATCAAAGAAATACTGATGTTCTATTACAATATGAATGGAAAACAAATGCACTTTCTCGATCTTCCACTTTATTGAATTCCACGAATTTGAAGCATTAAAAAATTCGCGAAATCAGCAAACCGGCGAATCCTATTAGATGTTTATGTTTTGTTTTACCTTTGTATAGTTTGACTCAAAAAAAATTATTTTATTGTGAAGATATGAAATGAATAAATTATTTTACATTATGCAACATTATTTATTCATGATACTCTAATATGACCTGATTACTTGATTAGTTTTTATTTTTGGCGCCGGTGACCTCTGTGTTATTAATCAGATCTGAGTCTTGCTACAGTCCGCGCGCGAGCCGCCTAGCCACTAGCGACTTGAGACATTAATAATTTCCTGAAAGCCAATTCGATTGGGCTAAAATTCTCCAGAAAACTTCTTCATACTGTTGCTAACAACTTTCCTGCTGGAAAATTTTTGTCGCTCAAAAATTTGCTCGATAAACGAAACGCTTGAAGTAAGAGAAATTCGATGTGCGCCGTGCATCAGAAAAAAATTACCAACAATTTTCCTGTAAGAATTTTCGAACCTTAAACCCTTAAAATTTTATTTAAAAACTCTAAAAACTGACTGGCTGAGCACGAGTGAAAGTGAGAAACGAATCAAAATTAATTTTCTCAAAAAAGTCAGTTTTTTGGCTCTATTTGAAAAACCAAAAGAGCTACAACTTTTTGCCTAGGAAAAAAAAGATGCGCAATCAAATTCTACACCTAGATATAGTCTTTAAAAACTAAAATTCGAAGTTTTTTTTGAAAGCCTATAGCGGTCTTCCCACTTACGGCGAAATAATTTTATGTGTCCTTATTCGATACGGCAGCTCATTTCTGGAGTCGATGTTTTTGGACGGACAGATTTCTTATTTAACTAGACCCCTTACCGTTTCCACTCTTACAAGGATAATTTCAGGTTCTGAATTCTTGACTAATTTCGGATAGAGACGGACTATTTTCGGAGCCAATGTTTTTGAACGGACATATATCGGATTTAACCGGATCACTCCCCGTTTTCACTTCAACAAGAATAATTGCAGGTCCTGAATTCCGGACTAATGTCGCATAGAGTCGGACTATTTTCGGAGTCGATGTTTTTGTACGGACAGATTTCGTATTTAACTGGACCACTTTCCGTTTTCACTTTAACAAGAATAATCTCGGGCTCTGAATTCTGGACTAATTTCGGATGGAGACGGACTATTTTCGGAGTCAATGTTTTTGAACGGACATATTTTGGATTGAACCAGATCACTCCCCGTTTTCACTTTAAAAAAATAATTTTAGGTTCTAAATTCCGGACATACCCAGACAAATTTCTGACTCTTTTCGTACAGTTTTCGGATTAGATTGGACAGGTTTCGGAGAAATTCTTGAATCGGATCGATTCCGGATGAGTTCGGATCAATTCCGGAATCCGAAATTTTTAGCAGGGTAGCCTCTTAGCACGGGAAATTTGGAATCAGAATTGCGTTGTGAAATTTGCCAAGACATGCCAGGTTTAAGTGAACTGACAGAAAATAGAGCATGTCAACAATCGCATTGAATTGAAAAAAATTTATACTCTCGTATAAAGGGTTATTTAGGGTCGCCAATTACGAATCCAAAGTAAAAACTTCCGAAAACAAAATGGCGGACCCAAAATGGCGGTCAAGTATGCCACATCAATTTTTTATTTACTCCAAAATTGGTGTAAGGGGGTTTTCGGGGTCGCTGATTACGAATCTGAAGTCAAAATTTCAAAAAATTAAATAGCGGATCCAATATGTTGGTTGAGTATGCATAATAAATTTTTTTATCATTCTGACTTTGATGTAAAGGGGTTTTTAGGGTCGCTGATTACAAATATGAATTCAAAATTTCAAAAAACAAAATGGCGGATCCAATATGGCAGTCGAGCATGCTTAATAAATGTTTGGATCCTTTCGAAATCAGTATAAGAGGGTTTTCGGGGATGCTGGTTACAAATTTGAAGTTAAAATTTCCAAAAACGAAATGGCTTTGTAGTATGCTATATCAATTCTTTCATTCTTCCCAAATTGGCATATGGGGATTTTCAAACTCGATCGTTACGAATACGAAGTTAAAATTGTAGAAATATATAAAAATATCATTAGTTAAAGTTATTTTTTAATATTATACTATTTATTAATGAAAAGGAGTGAAATAAGGCAACTTGTTTGCCAGAAAATGATGTGTTCATTTTAAAAAAATCGTACTTTTTTAACATCTTTTCTTCGACAATTCGATAAGCAACAGCTGCTCCATCGTTAAAGTGATTTTTTAGAAAGGAAACTTTTCGTTTCGTGAACCTCTATGTCTTGAGACTTAACGACTTCAAGAAATCCTTTGGCTCTCATCATGTCTTTGAAAGGGCCTGTTGACATCCTGAAGACGTCCGCCAAAAGACGTCTAAAGAACAACCTTAGGACATATGTGCCCACTGGGTATGTACAGTATCTCCTCTACCACAAAGTATTGCGCCTTACGGACTAGAACAGACAAATCTCACGTATTTTCTGCCGCTGGATCCAAATCTGGGATCGAAATTTCGAAAAGAGCACGCGTCTCTCCTACATATTTTTCGGTCCGAAAAAAAGTGTAAAAAAAACTAAGTTCTTTGAGGTTAGAAAGCGAATGGTTTCTTAGATTCCTCTTAAAATTAACATTTATTCAAAAAGTTATATTCTTTATTAAAAGGTTCGCCTTCCGGCCGCAAAATTTCAACTGTTTTTCTTAACTATCATCTATTTGGGCAATTATTTCTGAAATTTTTATACGAAGATCAACTGCTTGAATTCAAATAAACTTTTCTGTTGAAATATTTTTTTTGTCGTTGAAAATTTCATTATTTTAATGCAGAACTATTTGCTTCAATATGAATTCTTTGGTTAGAAATTTATATTCTGTTGATGAAAATTATAATCAATTAAAATTTTTTGAATATTTTCAACGTTTTGGAACCCCCTAGGCCGGCTATTTTGGATGAAAATTGAAATATATGAGGAATTCAAAAATTTTTCAAGACCATTTCTTCTAAGTTTTGAAAATTCTATATAAATTCTATATGTGGAAAAAATTCACGAAGAGAAAAACGTCGCTTTTAGAGTGCCTCACGAGATAATTATAACAATTTTTGGAATTCCCATGGAAAAATGGAATTTTAAATTTTGACCGCACAAAAAATTATGGAAACTCAAAAAAGAATCTACAAATATATCCCAAGTTCCTTTTCGATGGGACGCGTAGTTTTTGTCTTATTCTTTGAAAACAACATTAGGAATCACTTTGAAAATAGGAGAAATTGAATTTGTTTTATAATTACGCAATGTATAAAAAAAATTGATGGATAAGATTTATTTACCTAAATGAGATCTATTATTTGTAATGGATCATTTTTTTATCAAACGCGTAGTTTTCTTTCTTTTTTATCCGAAAAAACAGGTTCCAATATGATGCCTGTCTGCCTGTCGTCGTGGTCGTCTGTATCTCGGATGATTTTTGAAAGACCCATCGTATTGCATCGCGCTTTGGCACACATTTTGAAGAAACAAGGAGAAAGGTTAAGTACGTTAACCAGTCTTTTTTTAACAGCGGTTCTCGTTTAACCCATAGAAACAATACCAGAAAATAAAAGATAATATTTTTTTAAATAACTATGGAAGATACGGAAAAAAATTATCAATACAAAATTGTTGAGCTGAAAAAATTCGACAAAATCGTCTGTCAATATTCCTTGATAGAAATGTAATACCAAGGAAATTTTACGTTTTGATAATAATGAACATCATACCTGATTTAATCGGGTGGAATTTAAATTTATCATTTTGATATTCGATTCATGTATTAATCGTATGTTTATATAAATGATAATTTTAAAGAAATAATCAAATAAAAATGAGAATAAACTTCTCTTTTAATAGAAGTGCCCTATGTACCAAAAAAGGGTCATGTTCATATGAATGCATGAAAAGGCCAAATTTACACCTGGTAATTTACTCGAATACAAAAGAGACTTTGCGGCACACTGCTACTACCAATGTAACATTCAGCAACGAAAAATCGAAAATAGAAAAATTTTCATTTTGTTTCATTCAAAATTTCAAGAAGTATGTAACTGGTAGATCTCACAGGGTTTTCTCGGTAAAGAGTAGATCATTAGACCAATTCCTTGGGCGTATGATTCCTTGTCTACTCCTGACCAGAGTTCGAAACCATTCTCCTTCCTATTAACCTCACATCCCTTTTTCTTTCTTTCCGATACGCACAAAATATCTATCTTCATTACGCGCATAGTATCCCGCAATTTTGGTCCGTTAAGGGAAGCAGCAGTCCTGTCGCCTGAGGCTATATTATAGTTTTTTGACGAGGAAGGCCCGGCTAAGCGCGTCGGCGTTTGTGTTTTTCTTCTTTGGTTTGTAGGCAATTGCCAAGTGATGAACGGTGAGTTTTTGTGTTAACCTGAAAAGTCGAGAGGACATGTTGTCGTGCTTAGCGGTCAATAATCCTTTTATCGGCTGATGGTCCGTGTAAACCTTGAATCTCTGTCCGTATAGGAGGTGGCGGTATTGCTCAATGCACCACACGCGATGGCTAGAAGCTCATTTTCTGTTGTTGAGTAATTTTTTTCAGCGGGGTTTGGGTTGCGATTGCCCAATCTGGATGTCTTAGCAACAGATAAGAGGTCAAGAGGGTTTTCAGCTTTTTGAAGGAATCCTCGCATTCACTCGTCTAGATGAATTCCACATTTTTTCCTTTTGGATGATTCAATGGATGGGCGATTTTCGCAAAGTTCTTTATGAACTTGCGGTAGTAGGATGCTAGGCCCATAACCTTCCTATTTCTTCCGCGTTCTTTGGGCGTAAAAATTCCAAGACCTTTTGAGCTTGGTTTCTCTCTTAGTGTCCTTTATGTGTAGAAAAGGCAGTCTTTTCAATGTCCTCCTTTGCTATAGCCACTTGGTAAAAACCGTTAACCATGGCAAAGCAGGACATATATCTGGCTGAGCAAAACATACACAAGAAATCCATCACGAGTCTCCATTTTTGTGTATTGCTGCTGTCCATCTTCTTTTTCATTGAAGTACGTTTGCCTGGTAAGGTAAAAAAGGAGGCCTGATTAGGCCTCTGCAAGGTATTCCGAAATCTGATTTTCGATTCCCGGTTGGAAGAGGATTAGGTGTTTATATAATGGAACACTGATAGGTTTATTGGTTTTCAGCCTTATGTGATGTTCTACGTCAGAGACTAGTGGCATTGCATCTTCAGGCAAATAGAATATGTCATTGAACTCTATGAGGAGATCTCGCATTTCTATTTGTGGTAGTTCTTCAAGGTGGATTGAAGAGCTTTTTGCTAAGAGTTCGTTAATCCTCTCGTCTTGTCGTTGGTTGTGCAACACGGAAAAGATAGAGATCGTATCTTCTTTCCTGTAACATTTCTTGAGCGACGTTTGTCTTTCTCCATGACCCCATTTGTTGTTTAAGATGCGAGAAATCAAATTTTGTTTTCTTTCTGCATTTGCTTGTTTGCCTTTATAGTTACACTGTTTTTTAGGATTTGTAAGAGGTTTGATTTTCATTTCCTTCCTTCTTATCTCTAGCATTTGATTCTCTCCGTTTGCATTCATCGTTAAAATATTATTTTTTTGTACCCCATTACTTTGATAAGTGCCTGGCAATATTCCCTTTCCGTTCACGATAAAGTCAGCGGCGGAAAGCTCTAAGTCAACATGCTTGTTTGTTGGCTTGATGTGGAAAATGACTGGATTATAGTCTCCGTGAAGCGGGATTAACGCATGTGGAAGGTCTAACGTATTTCCGATAAAATGTATCCTTGCATGATTGGAGGTTAGCCGGTCTCGACCAAGGATGCCGTCAGAATCTGTAGGAAAGTCATTCTTGACCACACCCTGTTGACTATCTTGAAGCTTTTTCTTTTACCTTCTGGGATTTGTTCGTGGCTGCATTTCTGTTTGTTAAACCATTCCGTTCCTATGAATGATTCAGGGCTGCCCGAATCAACCAGTAGTCTTCGTCTACACTGGTATCCTCCAAGCTGTAGCTTGACGAAGGGGTGTCCTGTGGTTCCTCCTCGTAAAAATATTCTTGGTGATAGATGTCTTCCCGGGCTCCGTCCTCTAGTTCTTAACTATTTTCCCTGAGGTGGGTCTTTGCTGTTCAGGTTGCGGGACTGAAAATTTTGTCTTCTCTGTTGGTTCTGTTTTGTGTAGTGTTTTTCTTCTGTGTGTCCGGCCTTGCGACAAAATATACAGATCATTGTTTGTTTTACTGCTTCTGCCGTCGGGGGTAGATCAGGTTTTCTGAGAATAAAGTTTCGTAAACCTGTGAAGGCCGCCTGATAGAAATTATTCAGGCATGTTGGTTGGAAATTGGCTACCGTTTTTTTTATTTCGTTTTTCAGACAGTCCATAAACCTTTTTACTCTTTCTTGTTCTCCCTTCCTTCTTTCTAGGTCGCGGAATTCTTCTGGGCTACTATCAATGGAGCGTTGAATCTCTCTGTTCATCTCCTGATATCGACAAATAAACGTTTCCACCTTTTCGTGTACCATTTGGCACATTTAATCCCTTTCCCTTATGAGCTGGGTTAGGGGTCTTCCTCACGAATCAAACTGGATGATCAGGGTGGTGTTGTCTTCATCGCGACCCTTTGAGCATCACCTTCTAATTTCCTTGAGCGGATTCCTCCTAATGCTTCAGTGACTAATACATTCCAGAAGAGAAGAAACAACAGTCAGACAAGAAAGTAAAAGCAACTCTCATAAAAAAATAAAGGCGGAACAAATGAGTATATGCGTATATACGAGTAGTATACTAGTATATCACACATTTCGGGTAAAGATTATATATATATATATTTGAGTCATGAAAAAAAAATTCTGCTGGAAATTTATTATGTATTTTACTGGCATATACAATTTCTTTCGTATTCGGAATGATTTTTAGAAATAAGGTGTTTAATCCGCTGCAAGGTTGTATGCGTGGCGAGTGAAGCAAATAAGGAAAATTTCAGAGCTGGAATCAATAATCTCTCACCTTCCACTCTGTTTATTCCAACGATCAAATAAAGCTTTCTTTTGAACTTGAAATCTTAGAAATTAGTATACATATATATATCAGTCATTTATCGTATAAGCTCATTAGCAATTCGAAAAAACATCATATTCCTCTTCTCTCGTTGTATATACTCTTAGGAAATGAAAATTTCCACGGGAATTTTACTCCTTCTGTTCGTCGGTGTCCTGCATTTTGAATGTAAGTGTACAAAAAAATTCAAATTATTGTGTATTATACAAATATTGCATTTATGTTCTCAAACATGTTTTTACGAAATAGCTCCTGTTTCTTTTATTACAAAAAAGTTGAATTCGGAACCCGAAAATATGGATTTTCGAAAAACTAGTTGAACCAACTTCTGCACTACAAGTCTTAAAAACTTATTATGTTTTAGATCTGATCTGAAATTGTCATGTGATCCCTGAGTCCCGGTAGAAATTATTCTACTATGGAATGATGTAAGGCACATTCCTACCCTTTTCCAACGCCTTGTAGTAGTAAGGGAGCCTTAAGACCCCCCCTGTGATTGTTTAAAGTAATAATGTTAAAGAAATATTTGTTTGTTTCGTGCTCATCTCAAATACCCTATTGGAATGGAAATTGAGAAATTATGGAAATATAAATAAATGTATCAAATTTTGATGAGGATTGATTTCTACATCGTCCCATCGCACGGTGGTCCGGCGACCCAATTTTCTCGTCAAAACTGAAGAACTCAAACAAAAATAGTACGATTTTGATAAAATTATACTGTTGAGGTTTTTTGAGTCGCTTATTCCGAAAATGAAATCAGAATTAAAAAATTCGAAATGGCGGACATTTTTCACGAAAAGTGTTACGATTTTGCTGAAATTCATATTATAAGGTTTTTCGGGTCGCTGATTCCGAAAATGAGATCAGAATTGTGAAATTCGAAATGGAAACCCAAAATGGCGGAGATTTTTTTGTGAAGTGTTGCAATTCTGCTAAAATTCATATTACCAGAGTTTTTTGGGTCATTGATTTCAATAATGAAATGAAAATTGCAAAGTTGAAAAGAGTAGACCCAAAATGGCGGATATTTTTTCTGAAAAGTGTTGCGTTTCTGCTGAAATTCATATTATTAAGGTTTTTTGGGTCACTGATTTCAATAATAAAATCAGAATTGCAAAATTTACAATTGCGGACCCCAACTAGCGAACATTTTTTCCGAAAAGTGTTCCGATTTTGCTGAAATTCACATTACTACGATTTTTGGGTCATTGATTTCGATAATAACCGTAGAATTTGCAAAATAAGTATGGCAGATTGGCAGGGAGGAAGTGTTTCGTGAAAAATATTATTTTTTAGCCGAAAATGACGTGTCATACGTTTATTTTGCAATCAACGCAAAATTTAGAAGGAAAAAACCTACTTTCTTGTAATACATTTCATATTTAATCCTCGTCGTTGTCTTCGAGAACGCTGTCTGTCAGCATCTCTGAAGTCAAATCTTCCGTAACTCAGAAGCACGATAGCTTCGGGGAACAAACTTTTTCCTAGTTTGGGAGGAGTCTTCCTCAAACTAGAAATCAGTGGGTCCAAAGAAGCTAGGAGTCGGAGAAAAATGTCTTCAATATTTTTTTCTCTCGAGCGTTTGCAGGGGTAGTTTTTGCGGTTATTCCGGACGTTTTTATTCGGTGACTCCTGAGCTTCTTCAGAAAGCTGTCCTATCGGCAAAATAGCCAGTTCAACAATTCGCGGGCCATGCAGCAGTACTTTGTACACTCTAGTTAACATACTGTACCACGGATAAAATTTCACAAATAAATCTGCAGTTTTGGTACAATATAGGCGAAAACAGAACTTTACTCGTGAATCCTATTGAGAAAAAATTATTATTACCCAAATTTTGTTCTCCTCGCTTCCTTACACTTATTGATTAGTATTAATTTGTTTCTTGACGATATTCATGGCAGAAATTCAAATGAAATCCAAAATGAACATTGTATACATAATAGATGAATTTGTAACACTTCCCGGTATATACACAGAAAAAACCTGTTCCCATCACCCCTCACGACGATAACTCCCCCACATGTGCTATATGATTAGCAGCGACCGGCTTCATAGAATGTGTATTTTCGATGAATGGGGTGAACACGGTGCCGAAGTTTTTACAATCTGTATACTTTTATACACAAGGATACGTTAGAATCTCCGCAGGATCTCGTAGGATGAAAAATAATTCTCTATTAGAAGGAATACAATTGAAAAAGAAAAGGAAAATGAAGCACTCGTATTCCATTATTAATATTTTGGCTAGAAATATAAAACAATGGTTGTTGTAAAATATTTTCGTAAGGTACATACTTTTCGGAACAACATCCATTTCGGTCGGCCTTTTTTTTATTGAAAATTACGAAAACTACACCACTTTTTGTTCGGCCCTATAAAGCGTGCACGTGTATATTCTCGCGCGGGTCTCGGCAAATGGCAGTTTTGAGCGTTCACCTCAGGCCAGGCATTCAATGTGAACACCTAATCTTTTGGCTCTTAAAGCGCCGATGTTATCCATTGACAAATAAATAAAGCTTTGCTTCGTACGGTAGCTTTGGATTTCAGGGGTTTTGGCCAGAAAATCAACCCGCCGGACCACTGTGCATCGTCATAGAACTATCAATTTTTCTTGAAATCCGATTTGTTTCATCGTGTCGATCGGTCAATGGATATCGGAACATGACGGAACTGAGTAGAGCTCTCGTGAACAACATGTCATTCTGTTATTTCAACTGTGAGGTTGGTATAGTTTTCGGGAAAGCAAAGAAGAGCTAGATGAATAGCAGTTCGAATTAGTTTGATCCGCCTATAGTCGTCTCTCATGTGGGTTTGCTGGTCCCCCTATCGAGCCCTACCTGTTTGCGGATAGAGGAATGCCTCCCAGATGTGAGTGGTATCAAGGAAATGAAATACCCGAGATGAACAAACACCAGCTAGGCGAGGAAACCCAGAACAAAAAATCTATCTTGAGTGAGTTTCTGAAAACCACAATACCTTAAGAGAGTGCAAATCTCTTTACTAGTTTCGATCAGGTGAAAGCCCCGATGGCCCATGCTGATCCAAAGGTTTTCGGGGAGGGGCGGTGCCACTCCGCAAATTGTGAGGTCGATTCCAAAATGTGCAATAAAAATGTCGGGAACGCCATCCATATGACCCAGCTGGATGAAACCTTCAGCGAGAAAGTGATCGAAGACAGGCAAGAGTCCGGCGGTATCGACTGTGATTCCGAACTTCTATTCCGAGAGGAAATAAATGAGATTCTGGCTTAGCTTTCCCGGATGATAATGAAATGGTAGATTATACTGAGGGAAAGAGAAACTTGGATGCCAAGATTAAAAATGGTTCAGAGGAGGCCTGTTCTGTGTTGACTTTAGCAACTAGACTACGTAGCGGCCAAATAGCGATGATCTCGAAGAAACAGACTGGCGAGTCACAGTGGTCGTAAAACGTGAAAAGCTGGAAAAAAGTAGAGAATGGCGGTCAAGTATGCTAAATAAATTTTTGATTCAATTCCATATTGGTACAAGGGGGTTTTAGGGGCCGCTCATTATTAATCTAAAGTCGAAATTTCCTAAAACAAAATGGCAGATCCAATATGGTGGTCGAGTAAGTTTTTAATTTTTACTATTATTTCGGAATTGGTATAAGGGTGTTTCTGGGGTTCACTAATTGCGAATCTGAAGTCCAAATTTTATTTTACAAAATGGCGGGATCCAAATGGCAAACAACTTTTTCAAAACTCACTCGATTTTTAGTTGATTATGATCGTAGAGTTATTGTAGTCGCTTAATTTTTGTGAGAGTGTGGGTAAATAAGGTACACAGACAAAAAAAATTAACTTCTAGTCTTTCTTTTATTTAACTGTACGAGTCGAGCTCTAGACTCGGAATGAATCTCCACTTGTTAAGAAAACAATAACATTGCGCCTTTGCGCTGCTGAGCAACTGCATTCAACGAAAGATAACTTAAATCGAAGAACATTTTAAATTTTAAATAAAGAAAGTACATTCTAACAGTCCCTCGATTTATTGAAATTTATTTGTTTATTTATTCAACCTAATATTTGAATCTGAGGCTGACTTAAGTAACACAGTAACACATTTGAAGCTTCTATGAGTCATTTCGCAGGAGGTTGTTTATCTGTAAAATAAGATGAATCACACAATTAATGTTAATATTAAGAAATACCAGTATATCCATTTTTTTCATTTCTAAGAATCGGACTAAGACTTTCCTTTCTAAATGCAATCTTAACTAAATCCAATAGTTCATTTTTCAAATAATTGTGTGCATCTTAAGCAAGTGGTTTAGTCATTACATCAGCAATATTTTCTGTAGTTGCAAAATATTTAACTATAACTTTCCCATCTGATACACATGATTTTATAAAATCACCATGAGTTTCAGCCATATGTTTCTTAGTTGCAGATGTTTCTCTTAACTCTAAATTTGAATATATTAATTCTAAATCGTCATCAAAAGTTTTCAATTTGTGGTTGCCTTTCATCTGAGTACATTTTTCTGCAGCTTTGTTATCATACCAAATTGTTAGTGGGTATAATGTCTTACCTAAAATATCTCTAGTAGCTTTATCTGATGAGACAAGCCCTTGAAAAGCTTCACTCATGGATAAATACTCAGCGTAACAAGTTGGTAATGACGTATATTGTTGATAGCTTCAAGTGAATCTGATTTTCCTCTAAAAACTGTACCTACATCTGATGCACCTCTAAGATATCTAAAAATTCCCTTTACATCCATCCAATCATCTTCAGTTGCGTTAATCTGCATTCTAGATAAATAGTTTACTGCAAAAGTCATATCTGGTCTAGTCGCTTCAGCCAAATACAATAAACTACCTCTAGCTTCTCTGTGAGGAGCTCTAGTTTTATATTGTGACACTCTAGACTTTCGATTTCTTAATTCTCTATTTTTAACTTGTCTAGTCACCATAGGTTTCCTTTTTGCTTTACATTCCTCCATATTAAACTTCTCTTATATTTTCTATATATAGTCATCTTGACCTATTTTCATTACTTTATTTGCTCTATCTCTATGGATGTTCATAAGGGTGGTCCAAAAATGCATTACAAAAAATAGTTTTAGAATTTTTATGCAAAACGCCCGGAAATTTGTTCGAATCCACGAAAAAATAAATGCATTTTTTTTGTTTTGAAAAAAAAATATTTAGAGGTGCCGCAAGCCCCTTTTCACTTGAAGTCGGTAATTATTCAATTTAATTTAGCAAAAATAATTGTTTAATTAAACTGTGAATGTTTATAGCTATCTTCTTCTAGATAAATACTACATAGCTGCGGTTTTTTCCTGGAATTTTAAACTTTTTATCAGTTTTCAATTATAGTAAAGCAATAATTATCCATGTTTACAAACAAATTATTTAAACAATTTATTATCATTGCTAATAATATTTCCTTTGCTTAATGATAGAAACTTGCGGTTTTTCCTGAAATTTTTAACTTTTTGCCCACTTTTCACCTAAGGTGAAGTAATATTTAATTTAAATTAACAAAAACAATTGTTTGGATAAATTACTATTGTTTATAGCTTTCTCTTCTTAGATTAAATCTAAAAAGTTGCGGTTGTTTCTAAACTTTTGAGCTTTTTGTCCACTTTTCACATATAGTGAGTTAATAATTAATGCGAGGTAATAAAGATGCTTATTTATAGAATTTATTATTGTTCATTACCATTTTCTCTCAGATAAGTGCTAGGAACTTGAGGTTTTTCTGAAATGTTTAACGTTGCACTGAATGGAATTTGAATGGAATTCAATCAGATTTAATTGTTGGTTAAATAAGATTGTGTTTCATTTAATTTTATTTATTTAATTTTAGTAATTGTTCTTTTTTCGAACATTGAGGAAAGAACAAAAATGATTTACTTAAAACAGTACAATACTATTTAGAATATTATTTTCTCTAATTTTTATTTATGATTCATTCACAACTGAAAAGGTAGAGCAAACCTTAACATTTCAGAAAAAACCGCAATTTCCTAGCACTTATTTAACATAAGATAGGTGTAATCAATAATATTTTGTTCAAACAATTATTTTTGGTGAAATAAATAGAATATTAACTCACTCCAAGTGAAAAGTGGTCAAAAAATCAAAGATTTCAGAAAGAACCGCAAGTTTCTATCACTAGGCAAAGAAAATATCATTAGCAATGCTGATAAATTGTATAAACAAATATTTTTCAACATGAATTAATCATTGCTTTAGTCTAATTGAAAAGTGATAAAAAGCTTAAAATTTAGGGAAAAACCCGCAACTATGTAGTATCCATCTAGAAGTAGATAGCTATAAACATTCACAATTTGTTTAAACAATTATTTTTGCTGAATGAAATTAAATAATTACCCCCTCCAAATGAAGAGTTGACAAAAAGTTGTGGATTCCAGGAAAAACCGCAACTTTGTAGCATTATTCTGAGAGAATATTGTTATGAATAATAACAAATTGTTTAAACAATTATTTTT
>WSXT02234474.1:0-16035 GCA_011762715.2 Neuroterus valhalla | reverse complement strand
AACTCGATTCATCTAATATTTAGATTTCTGAATAAAATTGACAAAAACGTCTTTTTTTCTTATGTGAAATACGTGTTAAACTTCACGGGGCTTACGGCACCTCTAAATATTTTTTTTCAAAACAAAAAAAAATGCATAAATTGTTTTGTGATTTCGAACAAATTTCCGGATATTTTGCATGAAAATTCGAAAAAAAAAATTTTGAATCACCCTAGTGTAGATTCAATATTTCCAAAAAATCCGTTTATCAGTTCAGAGATGTTAGACATGAAAAAGAGCCCTTCAAATTCCATTAATTTATCTACAACCGTTTCCGAGTTATCGCATCAACAAAAAAAGGGTGACACCCACCCACGAACACAGATCCACACACCGGGACAATTTCTCAGAACGTTGTACAAGACACCCATCAAATGAGAAAGGTTTGATTTAATATTTTTATTTTTATAAATATTTTAAATCGTAAAAGAAGAGAAAGAAAGAATAAAATTAGTGAAATAACCTAGTATCAGCATAATTGATGAGAGCCGCAATTGAGTTGCCAGTGCATTCTTCGAGAGCGTCATTTATGGATGCATGAGATCAGAGGGGGAAGACTGTCTCACTATAGACTATAATAAGCATGCTTCTCCCTCCGCGCCGGTGACGTAAGCCAATAAGAGACCGAACCGACTCACGTCTACCGGCAGTTCTCCGGCCGCGCCGGTCAATGCACGATGTGTGCTTTATCGAATCTCCGCTTGCGCCCTAACCTAACCTAACATCCATGCCCAACATCACATCAGCCTACTATCGGCGACGAAATTCGAGTTATCTGACTTTCAAGCTTGAGAACTCAGCTCGGATAAATGCTAGTGTTATGAGTAATTGAGTAGATAGTCATTTTGAAGCTTGAATTGTTCCACATTCATGGACTCAGAACCAGTGATCTGTAAAATTTTGTTGTGCTTTGCAAACTGTAAAGAGTAGAAAAAAGTAAGAATTTTTTGACTCAATCAACAAGTCAGGTTTAGAGTTTTGATTTCTAATTCTTTTAGTGGATATGGGATGGTAAATATCTGGAAGAATTTATGGAGATTCTTCAAACACATTTATCTATATGTGCACGTGGCCAAGTTCATGTTTTGATTCGCTTTTTCATTGTTTGCATCCGAAGTATTCCGTTCGCACCATGCAGTTGGTTTACAGGAATGCTTTTGTTTTTTTTTCCTGTTCACGAAAATGATTTAACTTTTTATTTGAAGTTTAGAAATAGGTACATAGGTTTATAGCAAAAATGATTTAATTGATAATATATTCAATTCTTCCAACCAATTTAGATGTTCACAATTGCATAATCAAATGGAATTGATAACTGAGACTGATATTTTTTGCGCGGAAATGATCAGGAATTTAATTTCAAAAACAGGAATTTACTTAACTTAAACTAGACAATTGAAAATGTTACCGTGAAGATGTGAGAAAAGACCATTTTTTTAAATTTTGTAATCTTATCTATGCTTGATGAGAAAAATTTTGAAAAAAATTTCCCTTAAAATAAAAACCTCTTGAAAATTTGTTTACTCTGTGAGATTTTTTTAGCTGATTTGAGTTTGATAATCGAATTGGTAATAGCCTAAACATACATCAAGGATTATTTTCTGATTTTGTTTTCCGAAAAAAAATTTATTTATCACGTTTTATTTGCTTTCTCCTTATTTATCTGACTTCAGAGGAAGAATTTGCGAAAATAATTATGGGTTTTGTTCTAGAGCAGGGAGCTTTAGTGAAGAAATATAATTTCACTTGGAACAAGAAATTTTTTAAAAAGAACGGGATTATTTAAAAATGATTTCAATTCAGATTTAGAAGAGGGGAATCAAAATTCAAAATCCATCTCTGGTTGGGAATGTAACTACTTTTTCAAATTTTTTTTTTTTTTTGCGAAAATTCAAGTATTTAGTCAAGCAATGATTTTCATGAAAATATTTCTTAAAGAATTTACGTACTTTGTGGAAAATTTACTTTTTGTGTAGAAAAATCATCTTTATGCTTAAAAATGCATCTTTTTCCCTGAAAATTCATCAGTTTGGTTGAGAATTATTTTTTTCAATTGAAAGTTTAAGCTTCCCATTTCCAGTTGAAAATTGATCTTTTCTAGTCCGAAATCCAACAATTTCGATAAGAATTTTTCTTTTTCAATTCAAAATTGAATTGTTTCATTCAAAATTCTCGAACCAAAAATGTTACGTTTCCAATTTTTGGTACAAAATCAATTATTTTATGCTTCAAAATTGAATCTTTTTGTTGAACGATTGTATTTTCTGGTTGGAAATTAATTTTTGGTGAAAAATTAAACTATTCCAGTTGAAGGTTCATCATTTTGATGAAAAATTCATTATTTTCCTAAAAACGTATATCTTTTCCTGAACATTAATTTTCTAAGCCAAAAATTTTACTATTACTTTTTTGGTTGAAGACCATTATTTTTATTGTTCAAAATTCAATGTTTTTGTTAAACAATTGTATTTCCTGGTTGAAAATTAATTTTTGGTGAAAAATTTGACTATTCCAGTTGAAGTTTTATCATTTTGATAAAAAATTGGTCTTTCTGGTTTGAAAGTCAACTACTTCAGTTGAACATTTACGATTTTTGAAAATTCATCATTTTGTTAAAAACGTATGAATTCCCCTGAAAGTTAATTTCCTAAGACAAAAATGTTACTATTACATTTTTGGTTGAAAATCATTATTTTTATTGTTCAAAATTCAATGTTTTTGTTAAACAATTGTATTTTCTGGTTGAAAATTAATTTTTGGTGAAAAACTTAACTATGTCGTTTGAAGGTTTATCATTTTGATAAAAAATTCTTTTTGGATTGAAAGTCAACTACTTCAGTTGAACATTTACGATTTTTGAAAACTCATGTTCTCTTGAAAACGTATAAATTTTCCTGAAAATTAATTTCCTAAGCCAAAAATCTTACTATTCCATTCTTAGTTGAAAATCATCTTTTTTATTGCTCGAAATTAAATTGTTTTTCCCAACAATTGTATTTTCTGGTTGAAAATTAATTTTTGGTGAAAGATTTAATTATTCTAGCTGAAAGGTTTCTCATTTTGGTGAAGAACCCATCTTTCTTGTTTAAAATTTAACTACTTCAGTTGAACATTTACAATTTTTGATAATTCATCATTTTGTTGAAAATTGTATGAATTTGTTTGGAAATTTTTTTTCCAAGACAAAAATGTTACTATTCCATTTTGGATTGGAAATAATTATTTTATGGTTCTAAATGCAATCGTTCCGTTGAAAAATTGTATTTTCAGGGCTGAAAATTAATTTTTGATGGAAAATCAACTGTTCTAGTTGAAGGTTTCTCATTATAGTACAAAGTTTTTCTTTCTGGTTTGAAATTCAACTACTCCATTTGAAAATTTACAATTTTGAAGAATTCATCATTTTGTTGAAAAATTTTTATGAAAAATTTGTTTGAAAATTAATGTTCTAAGCCAAAAATGTTACTATTCCATTGTTGGTTCAAATTCATTATTTTTATAGTTCGGAATTCAATCGTTTTGCTGAACAATTGTATTCTCTGTGATAAAAATAAATTTTTAGTCGAAAATTTAACTATTTTAGTTGGAGGTCTATCATTCAGTAAAAAATTCGTCTTCCTAATTTAAAATTCAACTACTTCAGTTGAACATTTATAAGTTTTGAAAATTCATCGTTTTGACAAAAAATGTCGAAATTTGTTTGGAAATTAATGTTAGTTTCTCTTATTATAAGTAATTATTTGAATCTAAAAATTCGATTTATTGCAATTGATAATTTCATAATTGCAGTTGAAAATTCATATGTTTGGTTAAATATCAGTTTTGGTCAAAAAATTATGTTTCTTCGTTAAAATTAATTTATCTGTTCGAAAATTGAACTCTTTCAGTTGAATTTTTTCATTTTCTGTTAGAAATTATACTTTTTTCAATCAAAAATCCAACTTTTTGAAATATTCAGCTCCATAATTTGAAACTGGGGTGTTCCAGTTAGATATTTATCAATTCAATTAAGAATGTATATTCTTGGTTCAAAGTTGAACAGTTCCATTTCAAAATTCATGAAGTTATTGAAAAATTCATCACTTCGGTTAAAAAAATAAACTATTCAATTGGGAATCTGTTTTTCTTTTAAATCGTAAATTGAATTTTCCGGTTGCAAGTCCAACTGTTTCAATTTTTGCAAAAAAAATTATATTTTTCGTGGAAAATTCTAGTATTTTTTTCTAATAGAAAATGACTGGGAATTTCAAATCGCCACCCTGATATATGTATATAATTGTATATTGCCTTTTTATTGACTTCTATACTATTAAATTTTGTAAAAATGAATGAATAGTTAAAATCTAGTATAAATACAATTTTTCGCTTCGAGCAGGAGTAGAGTCTTCAACCTTCTCAGTTTATAACATACAAAAGAGGCGATTATTTCAGAAATGATAAAAATTTTTAACTTTCTTTATTTGAATCTTCAAAAATTGTGAATTGAATTTTTGTTAATTCTACTTATGGGTAAGTTTTCAGCTTGAAGCTTTCAACATTTAATTATTTGAAACTTGAATCTATTAATATTCAACATTTTTCAGTCAAGAATATGTGCCGAAACACTTAAAATTGTTTGGTTTGGTTTTTAAATCTCTTACAATTTCATTGTTCAAAAATATTATATTTTATGATATAGTATATCATAGAATTTGATGCTTAGTTAAATTACTTTTTTTCAGGTTTTCAAATTCATTTGATTTTTCAGTTTTAGGTCAGCCCTTAGGACGTGAACTGCAATATTAACGGAACGTCGTCAATATTCGTGAAACGTCGGCAATATTCGTTAATATGCATAGATGATAGAAACTTGGAATAATTTCTTTGATTATAACTAATTATTAACTTAAGTTCAGAACAATTTCAAAAATCATCCTTTCGTAATAAATGGACGTTCCCGCATTGTTGCACTCATCTAATTAATTTTTGGTCATTGCGCTGGTATTTTCAAACGACAAAAAATTCCCCTTCCTTCGAACAATCTTTTTTCTAAAAAAAAACTCTCCTATTTTCCAATAAATACTAAATAAACCATAAGTATAAAATACGTAGAACAATAAAGCTATGGAATGACTATTTCTTTAATACAGTAGCATTTTTTTGGCTGAGTTCCTAACCTCAAAAGCCAGATTACTCGACTTTCTTCGCTGACTGTAAGTGACAAAATTTAAACATAAAATGAAAAAATTCGAAAATCGATCACAGAAACGTTCCATTCAGGGTGATTCAAGAAGGAAGTTTTCTGCGAGTCTCGACCTTTCATTTGCATTCCAGACACAATCAGGGTCACATGAGAGTATAAAAGAAGAGGAGAGACAAATCAGCTGCAAGAAGTCACTTCTTCAAATGCCAAGCTTTTTCTTCCTTAAAATTGCAAAATCATGTTTCAAAGACATAAATGTCAATGAAATCGATTGCTGATTGAAACTGATGTGTTCAAGAAGTTTACTAAACAATAGAACATTGTGGGAAGACCTACTTTAAAGATCCTATAATCATCACTGTAGTTGTTCTCTTCAGCAAATGACCCAATTCAAGAAAAAATTCCAAAAAGGAATTTGGGAAATTGATATTTACGATGGAAATCTGATGATATTTGAGGTGCCTTCCACTTCAGAAGACGCGAGATCCTGATCAGTGATTCTATCAAGAATCCCATCTGTTGTACTATCTTCATAACTGAGAACAATTGAACGATTAGGTGCACTAAAGGTGTTCTTGCATTTTAAGGAGTGACTTCTTCAAATGACAGCTATTCTTCCTTGAAATTGCAGAACCATGTTTTAAAGCGGGGGTGTCCAACGCAAGGCTGGCGCGCTTCTCCTTTATTCCCCTTCTTCGAGCGCTTCTTCGAGAATTCTCTTCTCGTTTCCCCTTTCCACATCGCGCTCACCGCATGAACGCATTTAAGGTAGAGAGAGTTGGACACCTCTGTTTTGAAGAGACAAATGTCAGTAAAATCGATTGCTGATTGAAACTGCTGTGTTCAAGAAGCCTACAGTACAATAAAACATTGTGGGAAGACCTACTTTAAAGATCCTATAATCATCACTGTAGTTGTTCTCTTCAGCAAATGACCCAATTCAAGAAAAAATTCCAAAAAGGAATTTGAGAAATTGATATTTACGATGGAAATCTGATGATATTTGAGGTGCCTTCTACTTCAGAAGACGCAAGATCCTGCTCAGTGATCCTATGAAGAATCAAGAGGGTGAGGGAGGTGTATGAAGAGACGAAGGATAGGGTAAGAGGGGGGAGGGCAGGATCTCGGAGGGTCCCTGGATGGATAAGGGGTTCAGGCAGGGATGCCCGCTTAGCCCAACGCTTTTCTTGATCTTAATCGCTGACATGGAGAGGAAGCTGGACGAAGGAATGGTAGGGGGAATGAGGGTGTGAGGGGTTAGAACCTAGATAGGAGTCGGTTAGAGTTAAATGCGGAAAAGTCCAAGGTTATGGTGTTCAGGAGACGGGGTGGAAGGGGTGAGCGAGGAGATCAGAAGTGGAGGCTGTGCAGGAGGTGAAAGAGTTTGTGTACCTGGGTAACCTACACGAAGAGGAGTAAACCCGAGCTGTTACTGTTTACACCGGTATAGTTACTGCGCCGACCGCAACAGTTACGAAAAAAATGGCTGCTGTAGGCAAACAGTAACTGTTGCGGTTCTGAGCCCAACTAACGCTGCTGACACCGTGACTGTTACTGTTAGGTACTCGAAAACGATACACCTGAACATGTCAGGTACAGGGCAGTAACAGTTACTGCCGATACGTGGCGTGTTGCGTGCGTGGCAGCTCTTGTTGCTTAACGTGATTAGCGGGCGCTCTAACAGGCTTATTAGCTTATCGTGGTCTCACGCGTACAATCCGAGGAACAATTCATTTCAAAGAGAAGAATTATCAAGTTCTATAATGTTACCGAATTTTCATATGACTAAGAAATAGTTTTATTTCATAGATTATTGTTAAGAAAAATTAATGTCATCTAATCTACCTTTTTCAATTTTCTATATAATCGGAATAAATGGCGAACTTATGTAATAATTTCCATTCTTACATCCTTTTATATTTATTTGAATAGAAGTGAAGAAAAGTTATTCATCTGCAATTAGGAGTTATCAAGTATTATATACTTCACATTAAATAGAAAAAAAGGTTGGAACATTTCCTACATCCTTTGCTGTTAAAAAAAGTATAAGGAATAATGTTTATCAGAGAAACTACGCGTTCACATTGACAATCAGAGCGTAAAACTGCGCGCGCCGTCGCAGTTGCTGTATAAACAGTAACCCTTACTGTCACGGCCGTAGCTCCGACTCCGCTTCGCTATACGGTCTCATTCTGAGCGGATACGGTTTAAGGCATAAACAGTTCATGATAGTGCAGTAACTGTTACTGTTTTCTCTTCTTCCGCAACTGTCGAGAAACAGTTGCGTTCTTGGCAGTAACAGCTCGGGTTTACTCATCTCTATGTATTCAGGAGGAATGGAGAAGTGAATAGTCATATAAAAGAGAGAGTAAGGAGGGCAAATGTTGTGATGAGGCAGGTGTGGGGATTGGGGAAGAGGTTGTTTGCAGATGACTTTGAAAGGAGGATGAAGCTGTTCGACTCGCTTGTGATGAGTGTGCTACTGTATGGAGTAGAGGTGTGGGGGTGGAAGGAAAGTGAGGGAGTGCTGGTGAGAGAAGCAGAACAGGAGAGGAGATGGGAAGATGGAGGGTGAGAGAGAAAGGTATTCTCGGAGAAATGGTCTGCATGATGATGGAGTGGGGAGAAGTCACGAGGAAGGAAGAAAGGTGTATGATATATTTAAGAGGAATGGCATGGAGAGAGAGAGAGAAGGCAGAAGGAGAGGATGGGAGGGTCAAGGTTCAATCAGAAATATGGGTGGATTAGGCAAACGGAGAGAGCGCGATATTTGTGTGCGAAAGGAGAGAGAGGAAGCCAGGAAATAATAGCGAGAATGAGATGTGGAAGCATGGAGGGCGCTAATAGGTTTTGGCTCGTGAGGATAAGAGAATGTGTGAATTGTGAGGGAAGAGGTGAACACAGGTGGAACCCTGAGTGGAAGAATCCGAGGAGGTGGGAAGGAGCGGAAAAAGCACGGAGGTAATGCTACATGAAAGAGGGGAGAAAAGGGATATTGCATGGGTGCTGGGTAAGATGCAGAGAAAGAGAAGGGAGGAGGAATGGAGATAGATGTGCAAGGATGAGAGGAAGTAGATGTTAGTTCAATGTGGAAAGGGGTATGCAAAGGTGGAACACTGGGTGGAAAAATTCGAGGACGTTGAAAGGAGTGGAATAAGCATGGAAGTAATTCTGCATGAAAGAGGGGAGAAAAGGGCGATCGCATGGGTGAAAGGAGTGCTGGGTAAGATGGAGAGGAAGAGAAGGAATGGAGATAGATGTGTAAGAAGGAGAGGAAGTAGATGTTGGATCAATGTAAATAGTGGCTAAGGAGTAGCAAATAAGTCAATAGGTAGGAACCGCAGAGGCAGAGTTTGGCAATGCGAAGCTGGCGAAATGCAGGAAAATGCGTGCGAGGCGAAGCGAGGAAGGCAAGGCAATGTGAGCGGCGGTCGGAGTGTTAAGGAACATTGTATACATTGTGGAAGGATCTTAGAGATAAGTACTTTATATAAAAAAATTTTTTTGTAAAACATGATGGTGTAAGCAAGTCAATTCTCCAAGGCCAATAGGCTGGAGAATAAACGTTTATCTATCTATCAAGAATCCCATCTGTTGTACTATCTCCACAATTGCATCCTCAGAAGTCACTTATTTTCAAATTGTTTCTCATGAAGTTATGTACAAAACAGATGAAAACCTGCTTAACTGCAAATTGTTTCCATGGATGCCTTTGAGAGTATAAACCTGAAACGAGAACCTAAGTTGACAACAATTGAACGGTAAGGTGCACTAAACGTGTTCTTGCTTTTAAGAAGTGACTCCTTCAAATGCCAAGTCGTTTCTTTTAAGAACTTGCAAAAACATGTTTCGAAGACACAAATGTTTAAGGAAAGCGACTGCTGCTTGAAACTGGTGTTTAAGGAGTTTACAAAACAATAGAACATTGTAAGAAGATTTACTCTGCAGATCCTATAATTATCGTGGCAGTGGTTCCCTTCATCAAATGGTCCAATCCACGAGAAGAATTCAATTACGAATTCAAAAAATTGAAGTTCGCAATAGGAATCTGATGATTTTTGAGATGCCTTCCACTTAAAAAACGCAAGATCCTGATCAGTGATCCTATCAAGAATCCCATATGTTGTACTATTGTGTTCAAAATTTAGGCGTTAGGTAAAAAATGCATCGATTTTGTTCAGAGTTTAATCATCTTGTTGAAAATGGAATTGTTTGGTTAGTGTCGCAAATGCGCAATGGATGATCCTCGTGAATTGAGAAAATTATAATTCGAAATAAGAATCGGATAATAATTGAAGTGACTATCGCTTCAGAAGACACTAAGTCCCTGATCCTATTATGAATCCCATCTGTTGTAGTACCTCTATGGAAGGACCTCTGATAATCCAATTTTAAATCCCTCTTCAATTGAAATGTACTAATTCAATATTGTCAACACTACTGCGGATTCTATTCACATTTTAATCAGCATTATATGAAAGGAGTGAAAAATCAAAAAACCCTCCACTGTTGAAGACCGTTTCTCCAAAAAGAGCTAAATTTTATGATTTCGAGTTGCAAAGAGAAAGAATAATGAATAAACACGTGGAAAAACTATCATTGTTCAAACTTAGGTGCTAGAAAGTTAACAATAATGGTCTACTATCTCTAGTTTTTATTCTTTGAAGACATGGTGTCGTTTGCGTGCTTTTCTGATATTCTATAGCAAAGGGACAAAAGCAGTCGTGGATTTGCATTCCAGGAAAGGAATTACTTAGCGTTATGCATGCAGATTTAGTAACACATTCCTAAATATGGTCAGTAACAGTTGGTGAAGTTGCACAATAATAATTTCCAGGTATAATTTGAATTATTAATCAATTGTGAGTGCATAGATCGGAATCTGATTGTAGATGAAATGATGGTCACTTTATCAGTATCAAGATGATGAGGTGTTGACCAGTTTCTCTTAATATCAATAATTAGTTACCTGATCGTCTACAATTTCTTAGTTATGTTAATTAAAAATCTTGGTTCGTGTTTCCGTACGTTGATGTTGACTTATTTATTTATTCGATCTACAAATATATTGATCGTTGGTTCATACAACTTAATGTATATTGTGGGGTGTTGAACTAGTCATTCTGCTGTCTTATGATCTCATTTTTATCAATTCCGGATGAGTAATGTGTGAATTCATTATCAAAACAATTTCGCAAAGAAATCCTATCAACTATATATTCGTTTTTCAATATGAGACCGTCCTCTATTCGTGATGTAAAATCGATTTCTGATCCTTTTGCTTCTATCTGTTACCTCACGTTTGGTTATTATCCCATGACAATATTTCCATCTGGTAAGTAGAATTCTTCAAGATTTAATTGACCGTTCAAGCTTAAAATAACTTTTTCTGCACAATCTATTGTTAGATGCTATGAGATTACGCTTGCGCACAAGGCACAACCTACACAATTAATCCCACTCATAGTTTGTATCTGAAGTGGTATAAAAAGGCTGCAAACATTTAGCAACTACATATCATGCTCTGTGATTGTGAATCTGCCTAACAAACAAATATATTTGATGTAATATAATTGTATCTGTTGATCATCTACATCATTTTCATACATCTGCGGGTGAAGAATTTCCTTGGTATTTCCTGTAACTCAAATCAGTTTGTTCCAATTTTTACGTGATTGCAGTTTATGGTCTATTGTTCTCCTTAATTGACATCAAGTTGTCCTCTATGAAAGACAGTCTTTTTATTGCTGAGATGATGAAGATTGACTGTTATCATTTTTCACCAAAGTCCCGATTTGATTTTGATCATTTATTGTAATGAATTTGGTGCCTTGCCAATTAGTATGAAAATACTCGATTTCGGACTTGTAATCTCATTCACTGTTTTTCATCCTTTTTGTATCGTAGTAAAAACTTGAGAACTATTGACCGATTGGGAGCAATAACGCTATTCTTGCCTTTTCAGTAGACATTAGTTATTATTTTGTTTCAGATGAGGTTACGTACAAAACATTGAAACAAATAGAGAACTGCTAAATAGAATATTGTTTTTAAAAATGTTTTGCGTTTCTATGAGTCACTTATGTTCGATTTGTTGCTCATAAAGTTGAGCACAAAACAATTAAAAAACTGTTGAGTAGCATATTCCATTCTGAACTTTTTTGAGGGTTTTGAACCTGAAACGTCACCCTAAGGCCTAACTTGACAGCAGTTGACAAGTCAGTTCCGATAACGATGGTCTTGCATTTTCAGAAGTCACTTGTTTTTTTATTGTTTTCCATGAAGTTATGAACAAAACGAATCAAATTGTTCCCAAAAACATCTGGAGGGTTACAAGCCTTAGAGCCCCAATGGAAGCCTAACTTGACATCAGCTGATCGGTTGATTGCAATGAGTATTTTTGCATTTTCAGAAGTCACTAGTTTTTTCTTTGTTTCTCATGACTTAATGCACAACACAAACAAATCTGTTCAGTAACACATTGCATCTATAAATTTCTTGAGGGCTTCAAACCTGACACGTTACCCTAAGTTGACAACAATTGACTAGTTAGTTGAAATAGCGTTGTACTTCCATTATTGGAAGTCACTTGTTTTCGACTTGTTTTTCGTAAAGTTGAGCACAAACCGAATAAAGAATCTGATTAGTAGCATATTGCATTCTAAATTTCTTGAGGGTTTTGAACCTGGAACGTCACCCTAAGCCTAAGGCCTAACTTGACAGCAGTTGACAAGTCAGTTGCAATCACGGTGGTCTTGCATTTCCAGAAGTCACTTGTTTTTTATTTGTTCCGCATAAATTTATGCACAAAACAAACAAATCATTTCAGTAATACATGGTATTTATAAACTTTCTTGAAGGTTTGAATCCTGCAACGAAACTCTAACTTGACAACAATTGACAGGTCAGTTGCAATAACGGTTTTCTTGCATTTTCAGAAGTCACATGTTTCTGATTTGTTCCTCATGAATTCATGCACAAAAGAAAATCTCTTCAGTAGCACATTGTATTCATGAATTTCTTGAGGGTTTTAAACCTAAAAGGTCACCCTAAATTGACAGCAGTTGACAAGTCAGTTGCAATAACGGTATACTTGCATTTTCAGAAGTCACTTGTTTTTTATTTGTTTCTTATAAAGTTATGCACATCACGAACAAAATTTGTTTATAATCACAGTGGAGCAATAAATTTCTCGGAGGTTTCAAACCTGAAACGTCACACTAACTCGACAACAATGGACAAGTTAGTTTCAATAACGATGTTCTTGCATTTTCAGAAGTCACTTGTCATTCATTTGTTTCTCATGATGTCATACACAAAACAAACTGAACCTCACTCAAAAGCGTATTGTTTTCGAAAATCCTACAAGGGTTTAAAACCTGGAATGAAAACTATAGCTTTCAACGGAGGAATAAACTCACCACGAGAACGAGGCAAAAGCTTCTGCTCCCCCGGCGAGGCGTGCGATACAGCTGATCTACAAGGGTTGTCCAAAGTACACTCACACGCGGTCAAAAATGGTAACTGAGACGCACGATAAACTCGATTCGAGAACAATACCGTTGACGGTTCGGTCTTGATGTGATGAACTCGTTTTCCTGTGAGGAATCAGGTCGATACGAGTACACGATTCGCGAGAATCCGCGTGTTAGGAACACCACGCGGTACCGGCTTGACAGTTCGTGAGCACAGGACGAAGAACTGTAAATCCAAAAGTGATACGTCCGAACGCGAGGAGCGATCGCACGAGACTACTTTCGGCGGCAGGGGGCGCTCCGACCATGCCGCGCTAATGCGCGACAAACGTGTTTCTTACGATCGCGCAGCCTCCTGTACTACACCGTGCTACACCGCATGTGTCAGATTCTCTGTTTATTTTCTTCCCGGTATCCGGCATTTCCCGGCGCGGCGGCAGACGACGCGTGCAGCAATCTATGGCAGCGATTTGTATCTCCTGATTCTGCTCGTTAATTTAATAATCACGGAAAAGCGTGTTCAATACTACTCTGTTGAGGAATGGCAGATAGTATTGGAATGGAGTATTCTCACATAATATCACGACTTTTTTCATTATTTATTTAATTTCAGGAAATTGACTATTGGAGAAAATTCGAATTCCTGTTGAATAGAGTATTTCCATTTAATCATAAAATTCAAAAATGGCCGAATGCCTTGTGTTATCTACAGAAAATCACGTTAAATCCTTAGTTAATAATCAATAATTTTTAATTATTGCTGTTATTACAAGAAGATGATGTATTATTTTATTGTAGGCTGTACAAGGAATGCAGCAAAGAAGCCTCAACAAAAAAAAGCAACATGCAGGATCTGCCCGGAAAGAGCGAACGTTTTGCAAACGTTTTGAAAACGTTCTCTGTCAAACGTTAAAACGTTTGCAAATTTTGGTGAAAAAAACGTTTTCAAAATGTCGGATGCTTCCATACATTTTTGATACTTTGATTGACCTAAACTTTTTATGAACGTTTTGTGAACGTTTGGTAATCGTTAGACAAAGCTAAATTGGAGCAGATTAAATTTCCAAACCTTTCTAAAACGTTTGGAAGACACTTAACGAACGTTTACGAAACGTTTTGAAAAGGTTTGAAGAACATTTGATGGAAAAAAATTTTTTTTTCAGAAGGTTATATACTTTTTATAGTATTTAGAACATACCCCAATTTCTAATGATAACTTGTCCGTGTCTTTTCTTATAAACATATGTTTGAAAGTCGTATATATATAGTAATCACCATAGTTTCCTGCCACTTGCAAGAAAGATCACGCCATCTATCGGATAAATTTTTTGATCAAACGTTTGGAATACGGTCGTAATTTCGATCGTTCAAAATTTTACTTCTCAAACGTTTCTCAAACTTTTTTCAACGTTTACCAAATTCTTTTTTGAAAGTTTTGAAAACGTTTGAAATACGTGTTTGATTGAAAGGCACTCAAAATTATATTGGTCAAACGTTTTGGAAACGTTTTTGGAAGTTTTTGTTCATTTGAGTCTTAAAAGTAATCGGAAGTATCCAACTTGTTCAAAACGTTTTTCTTGCCGAAAATTCCAAACGTTTTCGGTTTGCTAGCAAACGTTTCAAAAACGTCTGTGTGTTATTCTGGTGGTGCATTCTACACTTTTCAGGAGCAAATAGGTTCCTTGAAAATAAGCCTAAATAAGTGTAATTAAGTGTATAGTCATCCAAGTGAGTCGCAGCTAAAAAATGCAAAAATTCGTCCATATCTTACCTTCATAATGACGAGCCGCCGGAACCCTCGTGTGTCTTGAGGACACGGAGCGACCCAAGTATGACTGCTCTCTGCAATCATTCGGCAAGTATACATATATACTTGCCATTTGAAAATTTTAGTTCACGCAAAAACTACTAAATTAAACCATTTTTCCATCATTACATATTATTTATTTTAAGCCTCACCGTCAATTCGCTTTATCTTTAGTTCAGCTGATATGGCAGTGAGCTACGATGACTCAATTTTTTCTGGAAATTCCATTTCTTTAATCACTTTTAGGACGTCCAGTTGATCTCAACCGCTTTTCAATTTATTATTTTCAAATTAAAGCTTATAAAATTTCTAACAAGGCTGCCGAGGCATATTTCCAAAAAAATTGTTAATTTATTTTTTATTTAACACTGAGAATTAAAATGAAATAAAAAATCCCGTAGATGCAATTTTGTGGAAATTTATCCAATTTATGCGAAAGTACCTAATATTAGGGGATAAACTTGTCTTGAACAATAAATAGCAGTATCAGATATTTAAGAAATTGTTTACAATTTTTAAAGACTAATTATTCAACAAAAGTTTGATTTCACACATTAAGTGTTATTAGTTTGAACAAAATGTATGAACAAATGCCTAATATTATCTTTTTTCAGCAAAAGGAATTAGTTTTTTTTAATCAACTCCAGGCATGTTACAAATGCCTCTTGATATGATAGTTGGGTATTGAATAAAATCATTTCCATTTGTTTGAACAAATTAAATGAATTAATGAATTTCTTCTTCACTTTTCAACATATAGATTTTCTTTCTTTAGAAAAATGAATTGTCAATGCCTTGCTAGTAGCTCTCTGTAGCTATTTTTATTGACATCACACATTCAGTAGTTGTTGTTAAAAAACGTTAGGAACGAATGCTTAATTTGGCCATGTTCTAGCAGTTAAATTTAGTTTTTTCCCAATCAATTAGGTGTGTGCAACCAATAGGCCTTTCCTGTGATATTTTTCTGGCAGATAACAATTCATAATTTATAAACAAATTTATTAAACAAATTACTCTGAGGCATTTTTCTAATGGGAATACAATTTTGTTTCTCATGAAATCGACTACAATTTTTAAGCAAGATCTCTCTGTTATGATACTGTATCAGTCGGAAGGACATTTTCATCATTATTTCAATTATTTATAATAATCAGTCGAAATTATAAAACATGAATGAGAAAATCTCAGTTTGTTCGTGTTGTTCCAAACTAAATTTCGATTGATAGATTAACAATATGGTGTTTCCATTGAAAACGGCCACAGAGTTATTTGTTCATTACATTTGTTTAAAAAATACGAATTTTCGTCTAACACCAAAATACACACTAAAGGCCCGTTGGTTATATACATTCAAATGATTGAGTTGAAGAAACTAGATTTATCTACTACAGCATTTGTTCATTACATTTTAAACAATAATTACTTATTACATTCTCATCGAGCAGGTATTAGATTTAGGTGAAATTAGCCCCCCCCCCGCTCCCCCCCGCCCCTGCGTTAAACTGACATCGATTCTCGCGCTCCGCAGACCC
>WSXT02234463.1:0-16037 GCA_011762715.2 Neuroterus valhalla | reverse complement strand
ACTTAAACTGGAGCCGTTTGGAACTGTTCAAACTGGAAAAGTTTGAAAGTGCTCAAATGCGAGCGGTTTGATTTTGTCTAACTCGAGCAGTTTGGAAATGTTCAAACGGGCGCACTTTGGAACTGCTGGAACATTTTACTCTCTTCTCGATAAAAAAATTGCTGTTGTAAACATGCTGATCCAGTAAAACTAGGATGTTGCAAAAGAAAAGTTTAAAAAGTTGGAAGTTAGAGCAGTTAAGAACCCTTCAAACTGGAGCAGTTTCAAATTCCTAAATTTGGAGCAGTTTGGAACTGTTTGGACTGGAAAAGTTTGAAAGTGCTCAAACGAGAGCAGTTTAATTTTGTCGGACCTGAGCAGTTTGGAATTGTTCAAACGGGCGCACTTAGGAACTGCTGAAACTCTTGAACTCTCTCATCGATAAGAAAATTGCTGTTGAAAACATGCTGATCCAGTAAAACTAGGATGTTGCAAAAAAGAAGTTTAAAAAGTTGGAAGCTGGAGCAGTTAAGAACTGCTCAAACTGGAGCAGTTTCAAATTCCTAAAATTGGAGCAGTTTGGAACTGTTTAAACTGGAAAAGTTTGAAACTGTTCAAACTAGAGCAGTTCGGAACTGCTCAAACTGGAGCAGTTGAAAACCCCCAAACTCAATAATCTTAACTACTTGAACTGGAGCAGTTTGAAACGGGCGCACTTTGGAACTGCTGAAACTTCCAAACTCTCTTATCGATCCAAAAATTGCTGTTGAAAACATGCTCATTCAGTGAAACGTGGCTTTTTTCAAAATAAAGGAGTTTCAAAAGTTAGAAGCTGGAGCAGTTAGAAACTGCTCAAACTGGAGCAGTCTTAAAATCCTAAAATTGGAGCAGTTTGGAACTGTTCGAACTGGAGCAGTTTGGAACTTCTCATGCTGGAGCAGTTTGGAACTGCTAAAACTGGAGCAGTTTGAAACTTAACTGGAGAAGTGTGAAACATTTCAAACCGGGAAAGTTTCAAACTATTCAAACTGTAGAGGTTTCAAACTATTCAAACTGGAGAAGTTTGAAACTGTTCAAACTGGAGCAGTTTAAAACTGTTCAAACTGGAGCAGTCTGGAACTGCTTAAACTGAGGCAGTTAAAAACTACTCAAACTGTAGCAGTTTTAAACTCTTTTAACTGAAGCAGTTCAAATCTTCTCAAACTGAAGCAGTGTAAAACTTTTCAAACTGTAGCTGTTTGAAACCATTTGAACTGGAGCTGTTGATTTCTTTTTCTTCTGATTTTTTTTTCATAGGGAATTCTCCCATCAAATTCTTCTTAACATATATTTCCATCTGTATTTTTCATTGGAGCTTTTCTAAGAAATTTTAGGAATCTTCTTCGTTTAAATTTTTTTGAAGCGATTCGGAAGTTTTCGCTGAATGTGAACTCAAAAACGCACACATATGACCAACACGATAAATTTGGAATCCGAAATTTTGCTGACGATCGCCTTGGGACCAGGGTTGAAAATATCGAGGGTTCGGTTCATCGAAGCGTCCACATATACGACATACGTATTCCCTGAGGATCTTCTAAGCAGATCTTTAGTAAGATTACAGACCGATGCATAAAATATCGTGCAAAGTAATTGAATAGATTTATTTTTTTTTCGAACACACACTTTTTGAAAGAGGGATCTTTACAATTTATATTTGATAGAAAACTTTCAACTTTTTTGTTATATGTTACTGTTTTTTGTCCGAAATTATTATTTTTGTTGAAAAAGAAAGAAAGAAGAAAAACGAATTGTTATGGTATATTAGTTTTCTTTTATTGAAATTTGGAATTTTTATTGCAAAACCGAGATCAGTTCTTTTTCAAACATTGAAGGTTATGTTTACATTCTCCACCAAAAATCGGTTATTTGAAACAGAAATTATTTGAAAATCAATTCGAAATCTTCATTTTCATCAAATCATGAATAATGTTTACAGAATTTTGAAAAACCATTTAAAAAAAAATCTTCTCCGAATTGCGCAATGCAAAAAAATTGCGCGCATGGCGTGCGTGTTTTTTTTCTAGTTCTATATTTAAAAAAGTGGCGTAGAGAGATATTTCGGAAACTTTGCAATTTTTTTTTTTTCGAAAATCTGATTTTCAACCAGAAGAAAAATAATTTCTCACAAATTGGGTAAATTGTTCACCAAAGAATGAATATTACCAAGAAAAAATTAGTTTGACTTTCAACCAAGTATTTGAATTTTGAACCAAAAAAGATTAATTTTCCATAAGATACATGCCTTTCAAACTTAAGAAATAAATTCCATTTAAAAAAAAATCTATAATTTTCGGACAAAAACAGAACAAGAATTTCAATTTTCGACTCAGAAAAACACCTAATTTTCAACAAAATAGTTACATTTCTTACAAAAGACATCAATTTTCTTTCCGAAAATATAAATCTTCAAGGAGAAAGTTAATTTACAACAATATATTTGAACTGTCCACAAAATCGTCGAATCATTGACCAGAACAAAATTATTTTCTACTGAACCGCTGTATTTTCAACTAGAAGAAATTAAATTCTAAAAAAAATGGACCTAAAAATTAAAAAAACAAAAAATCAACCAAGTAGGATTTATTATTTGAGGGAGGCGAGAAATTTCAACCAAACTGTTGAATTTTCAATGGAATAATACAGTTTCTCAGTTGAGAAATCTGATAGATGATATTTGAACCGAAAAAAAAATTTATTTTAAAGGAAATATTTCAATTCAACGAAAAAACAAACAAAAAAATTTATCTAGAAAATTGAATGTTCCTAAATTTAATTGATGAAATTCCATCACAATGATTAAATTAAAAAATTTGAAAATATAGAAAAACTGGAAAAATATAGAAAAAATTTCGTATTCTCTATAGTTTAACGAGAAAAGAGTGCGTTTTAAACAATATTCAAACTTGAAACAATAGAAAAGAGTTATCTTTGGTAAAAAACATTTAACAAATATTTTTCAAGAACGATGAAGTTGAAAACTATAAAATATTGAAATTAACTGAAAAATCGGAAAATTTAGAAAATTCGGTTCCATGAATAATAGGAAATGGATAACTAATAAATGGACTTGGAAACACTAAAAAAACGAGAATCATTTTTTGTCAACGACCCCCGTGCAATAAAACTTGTTTTTTGGTAATTCATTTTTGCCCAATTCTATATTTTATACTATAGTGATTTTGATTTTGAAATACGAATTTTTCGTGCCAAACGCTTGAACAACTCAAAATTGTTAAAATTTATTAATCTTCTTCAAAAACTAATTTTTTATGTATTGAAAATATACCATTGTTTGACGGAAAACACTAATGTGTTCCGGAACTAGTATAAGATTCTAAATCTTGTGCAAATTGAAATGTTCCTTGTTTTAAGATACCAATTTTTATTGGAAAGGCTGACACAACCAAAAATGATTTGAATATTAGAAAACTTCTGTATAATATTAGGCTTGTTCAAGAAAAGATAAGCAGTAAAAGGAACTATTTACTGTTGAAAATTGTAAACCTTGATGATAGTTTTCGATTAAAAATTCTGAATTGATGTTGAAATACACAATACAACCTAAAATTTTCAGGAATGGAAAGCCTTTTTCGAAATCTTATTATTTTATATTAAAATTCTTTCGAAAATATACTCATCTCCATCGAAAAACACCAACATGAAACATACATGATATTTCTATGAATTTGTATACCTAATCTGTTGGTTCTAATTCAATAATCTAGGATTACTCAAAAGAAGGGTGAGAAATTGCTAAGGAAAGAAATAGAAGGATTATTGGTAGGAGAGATAAAGATGGGAGAAGAGAGATGGAAGATAGTGGGAGTGTATATGAACGGAGATATGCAAGAGTAATCGAGATAGATAAAAGGGTCTATGTAAGAAAAAAGAGAGGGGGTTAGGCTTTTAATAGGAGAAGATTATAATACAAGAACAGGTGATGGTGGAGGAAGGGAATGGGATGGTTCATTATAAACGAAAATAAAGAGGGGAATGAGGAAGTTTTGGGAGGATAAACGTTTGGGAGGAGAAAAGAGGAGGTTAAGAGAACAAGTAGAGGAAATTGGTTAATGGAAGGAAGAGAGAAAATCAAGATAAAGCAAATGAATGCAAAAATAGGAGAAGGCGATATAGATGAAAGATGGAAACAGTGATAAGAGAAATAATAGAGAACAAGAGGAAACAAGCAAGATATTTAGTAAGGGTGGGGTTAGAAATGTATGGGATGAGGAATGTAAAGGCAAAAAGAAGGATGTGAGAAGGGTACTAAGAAGATGGAGGAAAGGGAAAAGTAGTGGAGATGAATATAGAAGAAAAAAGAAGGAACATACTGAGATGTGTGATGAGAAAGAAAGGAGGAAAATAAAAGGTTTCAAGAAGAGGCGCAGAAAGCTAGGACGGAAGAAGAGGGTTGGGAGATAGTAAATAAAGATATGTTAGGAAGGAAGTGGTATTTTATGGATCTGCTAGGAGGAGTGGGGAATAGAGTAAGGAAGGGAAGAGCAGATTGAAGGGAAAGATACGAACAAGAGGACATAACAAAAGAAAAAATAATAAAGGTTATAGGAATAATAAAAGAAGGGAAAGCTCCTAGTTTATACAAAATTCCAAATAAAGTCTGGAAATATGGGGGAAATGAACTAAAGGATAATGTGCAATAGAGTATCGATAGAAGGATGGACAGAGTTATGGAAAGAAGGGGTTGTGGTACCGATGTTTGAAAAAGGTAAAGGGGAGGAGGTCGATGATTATCAAGGGGTGACCCTGATTCCAACCTCGTAAAAGTTATATGTAACGGGATTATTGGAGAGATTATTCGAATATTTATCAGTTTTTACTAAGAATTTGATGTCTGAGTCGGTATTACAGGGTTTCATCTCCTTATTGTTTCGATTAACAGTAGATAAATAAGCATTCTACCTTAAGGTAACACTAGGTGGAAACTAGGAAACACTAGGCTTCGGGAAATTTCTTAGCCAACTATGTTTTTAGTAGTTTCCAGATCTCAGAGGGGAATCTCTGATCACACGAGCGCTACCCGAACAAACACTTACAGCCGGCTCAGTTTTTAGTGTGTAAATCAACCGTATTGAGCGACCGAGGATACATAACAGGGATCTACCTCACCGACTGATGGTAAAACATTGAGTTACCGACTGATGGTGAAACATGGCTTTACTGATCAGCAGATCAATTACCAGCAGATGATAAGTTGCTGACACAGTAATACCGGCATTTAGCTTAGAACAGAACCGACCGGGCAGAAGGAAAGAGAAGAGATAGAGAAGATACAGGGAGGATATGTGGGATGGAATCTAGGAGTAGTTTGGAGCACACCTGGTTATATGGTGAGGAAGGAAGCACAAAGGAATAAGGTAAGTACAAGAGCATGTAAGAGGGCATGGAAGCTAGGGAAGGGAAGTTCGCGGGAGAATGTTCTGAGGAGGTAGAAGAAAGAAGAGAGAAGAGATACCCGGAATATTTTGATACAATCATACAGGGAGGTTTCCAAATTGGAAAAACGTATTTTATCGGCATTAACGATTTTATTATAATATTCTGGTTATTCATTATAGTTCGTCTTATAGATACTTTAAAATTAATATCACTCTCTACGTTGTTAATTACAGCTCTGTGTACATTAAACGTGACTCTGCTAATAATAATAATGCATAATTAATTTTTCAAGTACAGTATGAGTAACAATGTGCGAGTTATTGAAGCCTAAGAGCTATGTGACTAGAATATTTGAGTTCATAATACTTTAATACGGTTACTATATGCAATCCTTATAACAAGCATGAATTGCAGATTTGTTTTACACTTCTCATATATTAAATTTCTATAAATTGCATTCTCAAGATGCCATTTTGAATACATCCATTGTACAGTGAATCCCAGAACTATTTTTTATCTTAAGTTGAACAAAAACGTTGCAAACCATTGACAAGTACGCAGTCAATTAGATTTTGCTCGTTAGTTTGAAGCAGGGATCTTTGTGGAGAGTTCTCCTGCTCCGAGCGCTTATCCGTGCCTTCTCCTCGCACGTTCGTTAGCCCTCTACTGGAAGTGAAAGAGAGGGAATTGAGAGGCAAAGAAGGGAGTGGCAGATTTCGGCTCTTTGCTTTCGAATTAAATTATATTTTTGAAACTGAACCTATTCATCCAACTTTGGAATAAAAATATATCTGGGCTTTGCTGTAATATTCATCTACTTCTTGAACTCCTGTACTAATTTCTCTTCTTACAGTTTATTACATAAGGAAAGAAAAAAAAGAAGAAAAAATTGAGTGTTCTATTGGTCGCAGGGCTCATATAAGGAAAAAATAGACCACAATATATAATCTCTGAAGAGAAATTGCCATAAATAAAAATTAAATCCAAATTTCTGTATTCCTCCGTAGCTCAGTTGTTAGAGCACTCGTCTGGCAAACGGAAGGTCCTGGGTTCGGATCCCAGCGGAGTTGAGAAATGTACAAATTTTTCGTCTGGTTTGAATTAATTGATGATTTATTAATAAACAAAATCTTCTGCTAAAACTGATCAAGAATACTGAAATGAGAATCTTGGAATACAATTTTATAAATTAAATAAATAAATATTGCTATTTTTTTTGATTTTGAATAGTGATAGAGAAATTCAATAACGAATTTTGATACAGAGTACATTGATAGATATTCTTCTTATTTGAATATAAATTTACATTTTTATTAATGACGTGCTTTTAGGGGTAAAAATTATTAACTTAGTTTGTAGGGGTGGAGGGACTGTAAACTTGGCCGTAGAAGATTCCAGGTGGACGACATGCTGAGCAATCTGGGGTGCCTCTCTCTGGTACTTCACTTCCTGCAACCAATAATTTAATTTGAATTGGTAATGAAATATAATTTTATAAATAGCATCAATCGCGTGTATAGTTTATTATGTGATGGAACAAAACATTTTCAAATTTTTTCTACAAAAAAAAAACAAAAAATTGCAATCCAAAACGACGAATTTTTCTTTCACTTCGCTTCCACCTCAACCTTTCCCTTTACGCAATCCTTCTTTCATTGTATCTCATTTCTTCCTCTAGTTTCCTCCAATTCCCTCATCCACTCCTCCCCCTGTCTTTCCTCCTCCAGAATCATTACCACGTTCTCTTACCAGCTTTTTCCATCTTCCATTCCTCTTATACATCCTTCCCATACATTTCCCCATGTTTCTCCTTCCTATTCACATACTGCACTTTCTCTTCTCCTTTTCTTCCCAAAACATCGCTTTCCTGACCTCCTTCCTCAATCCAAATTGTCCTATTCTTGTCCATCTCTTTTCTCCCAACACCTTTTCCAAATACTTTGATAGTCCTTCCTTTTTCATTATCTTATACCATTTATCGTATTCTGATTCCTTAAACCTTCCTTATCTATCTTTTAATTGACTCTCCTTATCTTTTTCTTCTAATTCTTCAATGTTTACTCCAATTTCCTCCATGAAATGTCTATTTGTAAGGAACTCCCTTCTTTCTTCTTCCCATTCCGATAACTCAATCGCCCTTCCTCTTGTATCTTCTACTTCCTTCAGACATTCTTCCGATATCTCCCCTTCCTCCCCCCCCCCCTAGCTTTTCTCTAAATTTTCATGCCCTCTTCCCTGATCTGATACTTAATCAATCCCTTTGCGTTTTCTCTCTCACCATATTCATAGATGTCCTCCAATCCTTTCCAAGAGTCAATCTCACATATCATTTCTGTAATCTTTTCATCCCTTCCCTTTCCTCCCATACCCGTATTTCTGCTCCACATCCTAAAACCGGCCATACCAGGGTATTAAACAACCACATTCTTCTCTCCCAATCTTTCCTGAATCTTTGTCTTCCTATGACCCATACCAACTTCAATACCCCTGCTTCTTTTTTTATTCTTTCTCTTATATGTGCCTTATGATCTCCATTTGCTTGCAAATTGTATCTCAAATATTCAAACTCTTTTTCTTCTTCTATCTTCACTTCCTTCCATCTCCTAGTCCATACTTTTTTTATTCTCCCTCCTTTTCTTAACCCCATTATCTTCCTCTTTCCTACATTAAATTTAAATTTCTTCTCATCTAAGAATTTCTTCAATCCTTTAATTAAACCCGCCATTCCCATCTTCCTATCACTCCCATCTTGTGCCACCATTACTATATCATCTGCGTATCCCAGTGTATATATCTTTACTTTTCCCATTCAAACACCTCTCCATCATCTTCTGCTCATTCTTTCTTCTACGTCTGAGATCAAGATTTAAATAAAAGTGGGCTCAGAGGACACACTTGTCCTACTCCTCTCACCAACCAGAAACTATTGAATACTTGATCGACTACTTGTACCCTGATTTTCGTCCCATGAAAGATTCCTCAAACTCTCTTTATCAGAGCTTTCCTTATACCTTTTTTTCACCATAACCTTTTCTGTCTCTTCCCGGTCCAGAGAATCGAAAGCTAATTTTAATTCTACGAACGTAGCTACCATTTCTCCCTTCTCCTCTTTAATCCTCCTATTTATTATATAATTTACAACGAATATGTTGTCTACCACCCCCATCTCTATTCTGAACCCCGTCTGATTTGGCGGCACTATCTCTTTTTTCTCAACTCCTTTCTCTAATCTCTCCGATAATACCGTTACATATAACTTGTGCAAGGTTGGCATCAGCGTCACTTCCCTATAATCCTTAACCTGCTCTCTTTCGCCTTTTCCAGTATTGATGTCATTGCTACCCCTTCTTTCCATTTCTCTGGTCAAACCTCTCCTCTCCATACCCTATTGCACATTATCCATGCCCATTCCTTTAGTTTATTCCCCCCCCCCCCATATTTCCATACTTTCTTTGGCATTTCATCCAGAACTGGAGCTTTCCCCTCTTTCATTATTCCAATAACACTTATTATTTCTTTTTTTTCATGCCCCCTTTCTTGTCTGTTTCCCTTTCCTCTCTCCCGCCCTTCCTAACTTTATTCTCTAATCCTACCAGCAGACCCATGAAATACTTATTCCACTCTCCCATCTCAACTTCCTTGTTAGCCCTTTTCCTTATCTTTCTCTCTTTATTTACTGCTTACCAAACCTCTTCTTCTATTCTAGCCTTCTCCACCACTTCTTCAAACTTCCTTTTTCTTATCACACATCCCAGTATATTTCTTCTTTCTCCTTCTATATTCATCTCCACTACTTTTTCCTTTTCTCCATCTTCTTAGTTTCTTCCCCACCTCTTTATTTTTCACTTCAAATTTCTCATCCCATACATTTCCGACCCCTCCCTTACTAACTTCTTTCCTAATTGTTACCCCTACCACTCTATTTATCTCTTCTCTAATGATTTCCATCTCTTCATTTATATTTCCTTCTCCGATTTTCACATCCCGCAGCTTCTGTTTTGATTGCTCCTTTCCCTCTATTGACCAATCCCCTCTTCCTACTATTTTCACCTTTACTTCCTTTTTACCCGTATCCTTAATACTCTCATCCCCTTCTAACGTCAGCATTAATGAAAAGTGATCAGAACCCCCAAGAACTTCACCTCCTATTTCCCTTTTCCTTCTTCTTATCACACATCTCAGTATATTCTTTTTTTTTCTTTTATATTCATCTCCACTACTTTTTCGTTTTCCCCATCTTCTTTGTTCCTTTCTCACTTTCTTTTTTTTCTCTTTTCCTCATGTCATCCATTTCCGCTCTCTCCCCCACTAACTTGTTTCTTGCTCGTTCCCGCGAACTCTCGTTTTTTTCTTCCTATCATTATTTCCATCTCCTATTTTTATACCCTTCAGCTCCTCTTTTGATTGCTCTTTTCTTCAGTTGGCGAACCCCCCCTCCCTGTTCTTCTTATACCTTTACTTCATTTTTACCCATACCTTTAGTACTCTTATCACCCTCTAATGTCAGTATTGATGGGAAGTGATCAGAATCTATATATTCTTCCACCTCTAATTTCTTGACTTTCTCTGTTACCTCGTCGTCTACCATCACATAGTCAATGGCCGTTCCCTTTCCACCTCCCAAACGTGTATATCCACTTTCTTATCCCCCTCTATATTTCCGTTCAAGATAAACCATCCCATCTTCTCCAAGCACTTCAATAATTTCGTCCGATCTCCAATCAGTATTCGTCTTTGGATTTTCCTATTTTCTCTTCTTCCCATTCCTATTCTCCTCTATCTACTGTATTTTATTTAAATCTCCTATTACAAGCCTTATCCCTCTTCATTTCCTCCTATCAGTTCTTCTAGCTCCTTAATTCCTCTTGCACATTTTCGTTCACATACACTCCTACTATCTTTCATCCCCCTCCTCCCATTTTTATCTCTTCTACCAACAATCCCTATAAATTGAGTTTTCAATCAAATAGGACGAATTTTCAATAGAAGAGTGCAATTTCTGACCAAAAAAAATCGTCCCAAGAAAATAGGGCAATTTTCAACGTACAAAAGATTTATTTTCAACCAAATAGTGAAGTACTGTAATAAAAAGATTCCTATCCATCCAAAAAGACACGCACTCCTTGTAGGTTCAAAATTCGAATATTTAGTTGGGAAATGCAAATTTTATGTTGGAATTTGGCACTGTTGTTTAAAAGTTTAAATATTTCGTTGCAAATGCAACTGTTCGATCTGGGATAATTTTATTTCATCGTTAGGATTTCAGCTTTTGGGTAAAAAAAACTATTTTCCTTGGCTGAAAAATTACGTGTTTGAGTTCAAAAGTCAACGTGTTCCTAAAATATTTGATTTTTCAGCTTAAAAACTGAGAAGTGGTTGAAAATTAATTTCTTATAGTAGAAAATGAATATTTTCTGTTTGAGAATTCAACCATTTATTAAGAGATGCAATACCAGTCACTAATAGATTTCTTTTGAAACACATCTTTACTAATAACTTATTTGGTTAGAAACGATAAATTTTGTTGGAAATATAAATATTGTCAGATGCTGGGGAAAGGATCATCCTACTCGGAGACATGAATGGCTGGATTGCAGTTCAACGCGAAAGTACAGACAGGGTACTTGGTTCTTTCGGAAACCCAAAAACGAACAGTGTCAGAAGAAATTGAATAAATTATGATAAGAAGAAGGCTTGTTTTTCAAAGAAAATCTGGTTTTGGCATGAAATGATGTATGAATAAATAAATAAAATATATATACATAAATGATGAAATGTATACTTGGTTCAGAGGTGAAAACCGCAGAACTAGTAAGAGATACAAGAGCTTTGAGAGGCTCTGAATGTTGAACGGATAATTCCTCAAAGTCTAAAAAATGAACTTTGATCAATGACGGAGGCGAATGAGAAGCCATATCAGATCAAAGCGTATGCAAGATAAAACAGAGAATCTGCATAAGCCAGAAGAACAAAAGCATGCTGCAAAAGGTTGAATAATTATTTATGTTATCACAAACAAAGCTATAAAATAGAATGCAGGAAAGACTGGAGATGCGTGGTGGAATGATGAAATCCGCGTGTTTGTCAGCGAGAAAAGGAAAGCGTCGTCGAGAATGTTTGATATCAGGGATGTAATACAGTATGAGTATTTTCTCTAAGGAATTGTATGAGATCAGGGTTCGGAGCTTAATAACGATACTACAAAAGATCATGTATCAGACAACCTGGTCATAGATGGCAGAAGAATCGATATCGACGCCATTAAATCCGTATTTAGGGAACTGAAGAAGGGTTAAGCTGTTGGTGCCACCGCTGGAAAATTCAAGAGCAGTGACGGATACTTGGTTGTGTGGCGAAGTCAATTCATGAATATGTGTGCTGTGAACAGTGAAGTTCCAAATGATTGGAGAAAGGCGATTATCATCCAAATGTACAAGGAAAGAAGTGCTGAAGTTGACTGCACTTGTTATGGAGCAATTATCCCACCAAGTACTGTGGATAAGATATTTACCGAAAAAAAATCAATAATGAGGCCAAAGGAAACACAAGGGAAGGATCTAGGAATAGCTTTCGACAAGGTGGATAATGCTTAACATCAGGAAGTTTCGAAAGAGTATAAAGTTAAAAGTTTTCCTCCAAAAGCAGTAAAAACATAACATAATAGTGGCAGAGCGAGTGTGATAGTTGAATGGCCAACTGAGTGATGTGTTGGATATTAAGCGAAGCGTCGGACAAGGATTCGTTATGTCCTCTTGGATGTTAATATTTACATGAACTAATGTCATAATTAACTATTTATTTTATATGAATTTCGTGACGCAAAATAAAATAATATCCGTCTTGTTTTTCGTGTCTCCTCTGATATTCGTGGCATGAATGAATTTGAAATATGATGGAAATGTATTTCCAGGACTCCATAAATCAAATGTCTTTACTCAATCGCTATGATCTCGCTTTTCAATTCATCGCCAAAGCACAGCACCTATCTCGTTATTTTCGGCTTACGCCCACATTGAATTGAATTGCTGATACTCGTCCATATTGGTACAATATTGAACTACTTAGTGGGGAATTGCTGCGAGTTGTTATATACGTTTACCTTTGCAGTCACTCTGAATTTCTGTGCTTACAGCAGAAACATTACGCAACAGAGCCAACTAATGTAATCCTTCTATAGAATTAAATTTATATGCAATATGCAATTCGCTTCGATATTTTTATGGAAAATTGAGAATATAACAAATGATCATTCTGCTTTTCGAGTCTTCTTATCGCAAGCTAAAACTGTTACTCCTGTTTCTGCAAACTAGAAAAGGAAAGAGTACATATACAATAGGATGGTCCAAAAATGCATTGGAATTTTTTCCCCGATTTTTTTTGCAAAACGCTCAAAAATCTGTTTGAAACCACAGATAAATAAACGCATTATTTTTGTTGGAAAAAAATATTTAGAGGTGGCGCAAGCCCTATGAAGCTTAACACGTATTCCCCATGAGAAAAAATATGTTTTTTCTAAATTTTATTCATAATTCTCAATCTTAGGCCAATAAAATATTACTTTTCAAATATTACCCGCGTAGTCTGCTTTATAGGGTCCCAATAAACCTTCATAAGTGAAAAAATGGGTTTTTCGAGTTTTTGGCGCTAATTATGATTTTTTAAGGTTTTTCAAATGCAGATTGTTTCAAATACATGGAATACTACTTGTCACCGATACTTAGATGTTTATCTCAATTTTTCGAATAATTTATTATTGATTTGAGCAACTTTCTCTTAGTGAAAGGTTGAAGTCAAGGTTTTTTCTGAATTTTTCAACGTTTCAGTTGAAGCGAGTTAATAATCAATTAAAGTTAACGGAAAAATCGTTTAAACAATTCATTATAATTGTAACACTATTCTATCAGAATAATGCTACAAAGTTGTGGTTTTTTCTGAAATTTAAACTTCTTGTCCACTTTTCACTTGAAGTGAGTTAATATTTTATTTAATTTAACAAAAATAATTGTTTGGAGAAATCATTATTATTAATGGCTATCTTCTCTTAGATTAGTGTTCGAAAGTTGCGGCTTTTTCTGAAATGTTTAACTTTGCTTCACCAGGGAAAGAAAACATTATTATCAATGATGACAAATTGTTTGAACAATTATTTTTTAACATGAATTAAGAATTACTGTAATCTAATTGAAAAGTGATAAAAAGGTAAAAATTTCAGGAAAAAACCGCCATTACGTAGTAATAATCTAGAACAATATAGATATAAACATTCACAATTTGTTTGAACAATTATTTTTGCTAAATTAAATTGAATAAATACCCACTTCGAGTGAAAAATGGACAAAATGTGGAAAATGTCAGAAAAAAACCGCAACTTTGTGGCATTATTCTGAGAGGATATGGTTATATTAAATACCAAATTGTTTAAACAATATTTTTGTTAACTCTAATTTGTTATTACCTCGCTTCATGAAACGTTGGAAATAACTTGAAAAGTTCAGAAAAAACCTTGACTTTCTAACCCTTTTCTGAGAGAAAGTTGCTGCAAACAATAATACATTATTTAAACAATTTAAATAAACATCTAATTATCAATATGAAGTAGTATTTCATGTATTTGAAACAATCTGCGTTAAAAGAACCACAAAAAATTATAATTAGCTCCAAAAATTCGAAAGATCCATTTTTTCACTTATGGGAGTTTTTTGGGACCCTATAAAACAATTTTATCGGGGTGATATTCAGAAAGTATTATCTGAATCGTATTTTGTGACTGATTGTGAAGAGAAATGGTGAATTTCGAACTCGATTCACCTAATATTGAGAATTCTGAATAAAATTTACAAAAACGTCTCTTTCTCGTATGGGAAATACGTGTTAAACTTTATGGGGCTCGCGCCACCTCTAAATATAATTGAAAAAAAACCCTTATATACACCCACCTCCGGATCAAGTGCCATCTGATTCATTTCCATAGTTTTCGAATTCATAGAATTTTTTCCGAAAATGATAATTGTAACCATCATGATAAATTTATATTTCTCTCTCTATGAAAACATGAATAATTGCAAAATTTAATATAATTCATTTACACGTCCAAAAGAAATGAACTTAAAACATTCAAAATATTGGCGCGCATTGAGTTTGCAGTAGAAGCCACTAGATGGCTGTTTGTTTTGTGTGATTAGTTAGTTCGTTTTGTGGGTCTCTTGCAATCGATTGCACAACTTATTATCACAGACGTTGTCTTTGCTAGTTATGGAGTTCTATTCGTTAACAATTCGAACAACATATAGTTTTATTATTAATAATGATGAATTTATCACTAACAAGGTAAGTGGTTGCATTGAAGCGAAATCGTAATTAGAAGACCATTCTGATCAAAAAGTATCACAGAATTAAAGGGGGTTAGAATGTTCATTTGGCAGCTGTAACGCGCTACAGACCGATTTTAGATAAAAATGTTTTTGTTTTGTTACATTTATCATTTTTTGAAGATTCTTCAAGCCTTTGATATTATAATAACCACATAATATAATTTAGGAAAGGCATGTTACCTAGAACTTTGTGAAGTGGATGGGTCTTAGTGTAAATTATAATGAAAAATTATAAAATTATTAATTTTTTGTCTTCTTTAGCGGAATTAGGTATAGCAAATACCCCTTTTAACTTCTCGAAGACGGAAGATTCATTTTGCGACCGGCATGAGAATTTGAAGGACTTGTTTACAGAGTCGTCAATTGACGGTATGCAAGGCGGAGGCAAATATTGCTATATATCACTTCAGAATTCAAACTTTCGTAGAATTATTCTGAATTATCTACAAGAAAATCGAAAGCCAAATGGATGTTTGGGCTAAACGTCCGGAATTATGGGTCTTGCGATGTCTCAGCAAGAAGAGTAATTTAAGGGGTTACATGGGTATTCGAATTTCAGAAAATCGATTTTTTTTTTCGTCTTATTCAATAGTACAATATGTTAAGAATATTCTCACAAAATTTGTAATTGATCCGTGCAAAATTCTAAGAAGTAGACCCTTCAGAAGTTTCGCCAATCAGGTTACGGCAGCTTGGTGCGTCGCAGGTATACTTTAGGGGTTACATGGGTTTCAAAGGCTAAAAAAAAAGTACTTTTACCAATTTTCCTAAAAATATCAAATGAAATATTTTATTTGACCAATTTACCATATTCAAGTTATTCTAAACACTTTATACTCATTAGTAAAACGAAAAAAAAAAAATTCTTCATGTTTTTCCAACGTAAATCTTTAATCGCGTTTTTCTCGGAGCTCAATTTTTGAAGTCGGTGGCCACGATTTTCCGAAAAGTTATGAACCGATCTTCTTAAAATTCCTCACACGTCGTATAAATAACATTGTCTCGTGCTTGAACGAAGGATTTTTAAAAATTGTCATCAAAACTTTTTTTACGAGGCTCTAAATGGAAAAAAGTTGACCGAAAAATAGGATTCTTTGTTTACAGTTTCGCCAAAAATTCAAATTTTATATTATTTCCTTCGTCTGAACACGAGCCTTATACACGTACTAACTACAAATTTTTGGTTTTTTGATTTTGGATAAACCAGTCGTAAGTTATCATGGCCACGCGGAGAGCACTTTTTTTGAG
>WSXT02234452.1:0-16038 GCA_011762715.2 Neuroterus valhalla | reverse complement strand
TACCTCATTCAGACGTCTGGAAATCCCTGCATCTGTCTTTCCTTCAGCACTTTATAAATTTGCAAGATAGACGAAACTGTTGACTTGTTATATCTTCTCTCAATTTAAGGCAAGGTTGCATTTCGTTTTCGCATCCTTACTTTGAAACACAACAATTTTCATTTTATTCACGTTAATGTCATACTGGTATCCAGTCTGCTTGACATCCTCTGAAAACGATCGGCTGATTCTGCCGTGACGATCTTGTCATCTGCGAACGCGAGGCCACGAACTTTCACTAACCCAAGATGAACACCTTCCTCGTCAAAAATTGCCACTCTTAGACATTTGTCCATGTATATATTAAACATCCAAGAGGACATAGCGCATCCTTGCCAAACGCCCTGCCTAGTGTCAAACCAATCGCTCAGTTTTCCATTTACTCTCACACTTTCTTTGCTTCCATTATATATTGCTTGCATTGCTTTCAGAAGACACCCAGTCACTCCATAATCTTCGAGGCCCTACTAAAGGTTAGTTCCATTTACATCGTCGAGAGCTTTTCCAAGATCAACAAATGAACAGAAAACTTTTTTAAATTTGATGTAATGGTTTTGACCAGGCATATATAAATAATATCATTATGTTAATTTTTCTGTCTGTTGGTCCCATCAATTTTCAAATAATTGATTATTTAAATATTGTTTTTTTTCTTGAAAGTTGTGAAAAAATAACTCTCTAGCTCCGCTGGATAAACTTTTTTGTTTACCTTAAAGCTTTTTCCTCTGATCTAACTCAAGCTAAATGTCTGGTCCGCGCAAGATCTCCCTGACATAAACCATTATTGAACCTTCCAGATCATTTTCTTTATTACTACCATGACTTTATTAGTAAGCATCTTGATAACTTTTTTCCCACAGTACTTAGAAGACTAATCGCTCTATAATTGTAACAGTTGCCCGGACCACCCTTTTCCTTGTAGATTGGGACAATAATCGTCTTTCTGCAATCACGCGGAACTTCGCCGTTTACAGCACACGCATTTATCAATCCATACATCCACGAAAATAAGTTTCCGCCACCAAACCTAAGCATTTTATAGGAAATACCATCCACACCGGCAGCCTCACTATTCCTCAATTTTTCGATTACGGAAATAATGTCGTCGCTACCTATTCTGCTTCTACCACCTACATTGGAATTGTCTAACGTGTCCTGAATCCCGGACCATTCCGCCGTTAGCAATCTAAATTCCGACTATCTCAGTGCTAGTATTTTTTTCTAGTCTTTGTTAGCCATTTCCAGAATAGTTTCTCATTCCCTTCGAAATCATTTTGCACTTTCGTATCTTCTTCCGTTTTTATGTTATCCTTGCTTTCTTCTACTAGTATATTTGCTCTGCTCTTTTTATCCTCATAATCATATATGACCCTAGTCCTTGCCCTATCACTCAGAGCTCTAGTATTCAACATTCTCGAGTACGCTTCTTTTTTGTCGTTAACGCCGATGCGAAAAATATCATTTCACTACGCATCGCCGGACTCTCTTCCTATAGTCATAGAACCACACACTTGCGAAGCACTCTCAAAGATTCCATTTCGCAGTGTGATCCATGCACCGTCTACATTTTTGTTGACTAATTCTGTCTTCCAATCATGTTTGTGATGCCCTTAATATTTATCTAGCTTTTCACGATGTACTTTTTGTGCTTCCGGTTTTTGCAAATTCTCTATTCGGACTCGCGTCGGTTCCGACTTTTTATTAATTTCCTCCTCCATTCATGAACTAGGTTAATTTTTCAAACTTTAAGATAGTGATCCGATCCGCATTCAGAACCTCTCATAGCCCTTGTATATTTTACAAGCCCTCTCAGACTCTCGTCTGATACAACAAAGTTGATCGTAGTATGGCTTTCGCCTCTACACCAAGTATATACTTGTATTATTCTGTGGCTTAACCAGGTGTTTGTAATAAAAAAAAACCTTTTTTAGGCACAAACCAAATAATTTATCGCCATAACCATTCGTTTTTGTGTCTCCGAAATGACCAGATACTCTGTCAGTACCTTTGCGAACCACAGCAACCAAACCATTCATGTCTCCGAGTGAAATTATTATTCCGCCTTAATCACATGTTTCTATTATATTATCCAACGGGTCCCAGAATGTGTCGTCTTACCCTTTACGCTCACCATCAACAGGAGCGTACCTTCCTACAATAAACAGTCTTCTGATTCACACTTTGATTCTAACCCATGATTATCTAGGAGATATACACTCATACATTTAGACATGCGGTTTCGCTCTCTCATCCGTCATTAGACTAATTCCTTGGCTAGCGTGTGATTCCTCGTCTACTGCTGGCATCAGTGCGTCAGTGGACGCAAGGGTGGTCCAAAAAACGATTTTCGTTCTATAGGGTAATTTGTTGCCTCTGCACACCAAAGTTTCGAACTCTGGAGGCAGTGAATATACATTTTCCCGTTTTCGGAAATTGAATATTAACACATGCCACCAAGAAGTTTTTCAAGAGACTGAAGAGAAGTGTCTATAAATTGGAACTGAAAAAATTGCTTCGAATTTGAACCTACCCTTACCCCCTCCCTCTCCTCGAAGCGATCTTTGGCTTCTCCTTGTGCTTGTTCAGAGAATAACATTGTCCTACGACACTATGTTTTTATACGAACAAGTATATGTTCATGTTTCTTTTCAATTCTGAAACTTGAGCCAGCAATGTTCATTTTTCTCTCAGAATTGGTATTTTATGCTACGTTTGGTAGAATACTATTTTAGTGTAAAAGTATGCAGTTGATCTTGCCAATGGGTTTTCAATGTTAACATAATGGATAATTGTTTGATTCTAAACTCGACAAAAATGGCAACCTTGCCCAGTGGCGCGAAATTGAACTAGGATTGTTTTCCTTGTAGAGTTTTTTTCCCACAATACTATTCATTTCATGATAATTGAGTGCCAGAAGTTGGGTGGCCAGAAGGTTGGCGTTTTTACTTATAGTTCCAGCATTGTCTGGCATCGCGGAAAAACGAGATCAATATTTTATAGAAACAAAGATTCCTGTAAGGCAGCACTAGTTTCGCTCCCTGCTACCATTTCCATATTTTTTGGAGAACCAGATGATGGAATAGATAGCTCAAAATCCATGGAATACATTTGTGATGCTAAGCGAGTATTATCTGATATTTTTAACTAACAAAATTTTTGCAGCAAATCTTTCATCATCCCGAAAATGGCTAAATCTCTGAGATAGGCTTGTAATGCAACAATTCCTAGTGGATGTATTCATGCAGAGAACAATTAACAGAGCAGGACCAAAAATCCAGGGCAATTGAAAAAGCATGAGTAACTATCTAGCAACTAGCAAAACTTGCACAAAATACGTTGTCTCATACGACTACGTACCACGGAAACTTAGAAGTCTCATTTGCGGAATCACGTCGTATAGATGATTATAAGAGCATAAACTCAGAGCGACAATGCAATCTGTGATTCCAATCATATAACAAGAATCGGAATCGAATGCCTCAGAATTCGTTATGTCCAGCATTCCAACCGAACAATCAGCCATCGTTCACGGAGAAGCGGAGGTAAGAACAATGGCTGGCAGACTCAAATATTTGTATAACACTTGGGAAATCATAACCCAAGACAGTTATATTTTGAATGAGGTGGAATGGTATAAAATTACATTTATAAATAATAATGAATGGTAATATGGGAAGAACAAAGTAGGGACTGAGAGACCTGAGGAAGTAAAGATAGAAGGAGTAAAAGAGTTTACATATTTGGGATATACTTTGCAAGAAAATGAAAATCGTGAGGCACATATTATAATAGAAAGATTAGAAAATGGGCAGGGGCAGTGAAGCAGGAATGTGAAATAAGAAAAAGAGAAGTCTAAAAAAAGATTGGAAACATTTAATGTGGTCGTTTGATATCCTGGTATGGCCGGTTTCAGGATATGGAGCAGAAGCATTGGGATGAAAAGGATTTGAAGTGATTAGTAGGTCCCAGGGACAATATGTCAGATAGACTCTTGGAGTAGATTGGAGGCCACCTGGATACATGGTGAGAGAGGAAGCGCAAAGGAATAAATAAGTACCAGAGCAAGGAAGAGGGAACGGAAATTTGATGAAATATTGAGGAAAGGAGAGGGAGGGGAGTTGAGGAATGAATGTCTGAAGGATATAGTAGAAAGGAGAAAAAAGGTGATAGAGATATAGGGAGAAAAAATATGCACAAGAATAGAAAGATTTAGATTGGGGAACGAGGTCAAGGAAGCAATGTACTGGTAAGAAAAGCAACAAAAAAAGGGTCGGAATATGAAAATGGAAAGAATAAACATGGAAACATGTATACGAGGAATGAATGAGAGGAACGGGAGAGAGGAAGTAAGCTGGCAAGAAAATGTGGTATGCATTTCGAGTAAGGAAGGACAGGGATAAGAGTAGATGTGGGAATTGTAGGATGCTAGAGAATCAAATGCGACACAATGAAAGAATGATTTTAAAAAGGAAAACGATAATTTTATTTATGTTTGTATATATTAGGAAATAACTTGGGCTGAGAGAAAAAAAAAAAGAAATTTCTGTATGTGAAGAAACAGAGGTTCTCGAAACACTAAGGGGACCCTCTAATATATGACTCTTCATATTGAAGAAAGAAGAAGGTGATTTTTGGACCATGAAAGATGAAGGTTGAATAACACAGGACTACCTTCCAACAAAACAGTTGAGTTTTCTATGAAGAAGGTGCCTTCAACAAAGTCGTTACATTCCTAAAAAAAATACTATTATTGATATGTCAATTTGCGTAGTTGTAAAGTTACTTACTTGGACGGCACATAAAGCCAATAAACAGAATATTGCACACTCCATGATTGAATAAGACGTCTAACTTCTGGTAGAATAGCAAACAGAAGTACTTGATCTGAGTCTGTTTAGTCGTCTTTTTACACTACCTCATTCTCATTGAGGAATGTTTATTCAGTTGACGAAAGAGCAGTTTATAACGTCGGAATTGGCAAATAATTACAAAATCATCATGATTCAAAGCCTTGGAGAGGAGAGAGTCTCATCAGAAATATATGATTTGCGGAAACGATTGCTGAAATGTCAAGAACTGTTTGTATACATTCTTACGTAACAGTATATTCAGTGGTCTGTAAACAACGACGCAGAATAAAGAGCATTGGATAACATACACCTGTTCTCATATTTGAACAGTTAAATTTAAAGATATTATGGAAAATTTTAGAATATTTATAGGGATTTGTAGGAAATGTACTACACACGCTGTTTCAAAATGGATAAACCTGTATTCTTTGAACTATTGACTTTGAAAACTTTTACTTGCTCACACAACCCAGAGTTTTTTTTCATCAACTAAGCTACAATCCCAACATCCATCGACACTTTATGCACTAACATCCATCTATATCGAACTGCTATGATAACACACCTTCCTCTATTTCCTGTTTTTTTTTACTCTCCTTACTTCTTTTGCATTGATAGAAGCCCTAAACTGTTCCTCCAAAGAACATTCTCTACTCCTCGATCCCTATTTTCTCACTCGACGAAAGCCTATGATTTCTCAGACTTTTGTCATCTTCCACAGCCTAACCTTCCTCTACCCCTCTTTTCTATTTAAGAAGATATCCAAGGACTCCAAAGATTGAAACATTGTGATGGCTGTTGAAGGATTCAAAGACTTTTGTGTTAAAATTCATTTGTTTCAACTGAAAATTTCATCACCTACTCATCGGTCGGAGGCGGCTCATAATACGTTTTTATCATATTGAGAAGAAATTGTTTTATGTGGAAATCGCCTCGCGCGGATTCATTGAAATCTGCTTGTTCCGGAACCCCCTGAATCCGAAAAGAAAGATTTGAGGCTAGTGATTTTCTGTAAGTTGTCGTCGTTGTCATCTTTCTAGTCTGAATACCACATAAGTTTTTAAAGACGGACCTGATCCAATTGCTCTTCGTTACATGTCATGAAGACCCAAATGGAAAGGTTGAGATTAGATACCAGCCTTTTCGTACGGAGCTTATGGTTTCACAAGCAGAAATAAAATGCACGAAAATTATAAGTTCCATTTTTCGATCAACCTACGTAGGATACGGAAAAAACAATTACACAACAATTGTTTACCCAAAAATGTTCTACCAATATGTCTAGTATCATTTTTCGATGGGATACGTAGTTTTTGTTTTATTTTCGAAAATAGTGCAGGAATGGAAAAAACCATTTATTGGCATAACGGTACAAGTACAAGTACAAGTACAAGTTGTTAAACGCATAATTTATCTGCTACTATTGTGTTCCGTCGGATTCGAGTTCGGATTCGATTTGCAGCTGCGGTTCCGCGGTGTTTTGTGTGTTTCATAGATTTCCCCTAGTTTTAAGTCTCCCTAGTATCATCTGAAAGGAGTTTGGCGGGGAGAGGGGGGAAGGGGGCGTCGCGCAATCTCCAACCAAGAGCTGGAGCTTGCTCTCATCCTGCAGTCAGTTCCTTCTTGGCCCTGGTGCTGACCGGTGGATTCTCCTTGCATTCCAGCGGGTGGACAGTGGTGGTTGTGGCTGTTCTTGGACTGCTCCTGCAGACAGATGGGTCATCGCCTTGTAAAGTGTCCGCAAATGGGTTGTATGCTATTCTATTCCAGTGTTCGGGTTTCCCCGACTCGACCCTCTTCTAGTGTTGTAGAAAGTTACTAGTCAGCTGAGGTTTTACCTCTGGTTGCGTCGGAATCGATGGTTCTGGCAGAGCCATCGTGATCGTAGCTTCCGGAGGTTACATTTGTCTAATTTTCGGGGCAACCCCAAATATTTATTGATACACGTTAATTGCCTCGTGATGGATTCTGGGAACTCGGGCTCGGATGGGTCTGACTTGGCATTTGAGCTCCTGGAAATTCATATTAAACGGATATATTCTCTCTTGACTGATCCTGTACATGGAGATTGAAATACAGTTGTTAGGAGGTACAGCACACGTGATGAGAATGTATTCGTTGAATCCGAAGAAGCTTCAACAAAAGTGAATCAAAAATCAATAAATAACATCAGCCAACGTTTTGCAATTTAGTTTCGAAAGATCTATACACATAGGTCCATATCGAGTCACCTGTGTCAAGTCACATCTGCGGCACGTCTCCCTTGCGGCACGTCTCTTTGTGGCAAGACTTTTTGCGGCATTACTCCCGAATAGATTGACAATTTTGCAGCAAGCGTCCTGAACCGAATCGTCTACCTGCGGCATCTCTTCTCCTCTGAAGTGGCAAGAGTGCAGCATCTCTTCCTAAATTGATTTATAATTCTGAGCTATGTGACCTCGATTTTTCGCAGAACAGGGGTACCTCTTCACCTCCTAAGAGACTCGTTGTATATTTTGATTGTAAATTATTTTTCTAGTTGCATATCGAATGGGTTCCGAATTTTGATTTTTAATGTTCCCATGCAATTCAAATTAAATCTTAAGGATTACGCGTTAACAGCATGTAGAATGATCTTTATGGGAATGTATGTAGTTCCTAATTAAATGCTTGCCAGCGCATTATTAGATTCAAGGCTACGGCATTTACGAAAAGAAATTTGAACGATATGCTATCGTCGGAAAAACGTATTGTTCTTGTAGCATTATTCTAATGGAAGTGAGGAAATATAATCACACGGAAACCAGATACATTCCCATTGTTTATGATAGAAGGTATTAGATTCATGTGAATTTATACCTATTCAGGTTTCATTTATTCTCGACGTTTTTAGTCCTCTCAAAAAAATTGTTAGTCTCAAGAAGTCCTATGAAATCGGTTTCGCTATTTTCAATGGGGCGTATAGTTTTGGTTTAAAACGTTGATAATCCATAAGAAATCAGGAATTCGTATTCTTGGTTGAACGGTGCTAATAAATGAAAGGTTCAAAAGCAAAGATGCCTGCTTCAGAAAGACAATTAAAATGGGTTAGAATTTTTTTCATTTTGAAATTATATTTCATCTGACTATTGTAAATTTAGACCTATCAAATTGAATGTTTATTTGTATGACATTCGGCAATTTATAACGGAAGCAAAGGAGAAGAATGATGAAATAATCACAGTTCAAAGTCTTGGTGAAGGTAATGTTTGATAATGAAAAATCTCATCTCCTAAAAACATTGTTTGAACTGTGAGAATATGTTGACATACTTTTCTATGTGACCCTCTGGAACACGCATGCTACTTGTGAAATTGTCTCTCTTTTATTACACATTACTTGGATTGAAAGATGAAAATGTATTCTGATATGGAATTTTTTGTAATCTCCACTATCTATGATTTTGAATTATAGAGTGGAGAAGCAGAAATAACGTTTTGAATGATTGATGACGATTAATGTTCCCATTTTTTTGGTCAAAAATACAAGTCCTCTATGGAAAACACTTACAAAAACCAAAGTTGTTCATAAGTGTAGATATTATTTCTGAAGCTAACTGATATTATTTCAATAAAAATTGTTCCTGGTAAAACATTTATCTACTTTAAATTGTCTTGAATTGTGAATCATCTTCAAAATCTTACATTTTTGTTTGGCAACGCCACCCTGTGCAAAAGAACCACATTCTTCAACGAGCTCCAGCGAAGTTTCCAACTCAAAAATCGTACATGTACCTGCTTTGAGGGTCTTCCGTATGAGGTATCATAAATTTTTTTAAGATATATAATTTCCTTTGTTATCCAATAATTTTTTGAAAAAGTAAACATTTCTTGTAATAAAGGCCGAGGGAAGTGTACCAAACTCGTGATTTCGATGACTCAAAATGATATTCTGAAGAAGAATGATAATCTGGGAAATCGTATGCATCTCATTTCATTGAAAGTGTCAATTCCACACGAAAGAAACTAACATTCTCAAAAAAATTTCTCAGTGTTAAAATTTTATACTATTGATATTATTGATATCTATATCGATGTTTATTATTACAATCGCTTGCCTAACCGCAACTTGTACAATATTTTCGACTATTTTCTGATACATAAATATAATTGACCGTCTTTGAATCATATATTTTTCCCTTATAGGAAGTAGAACTATAAAGTTTTGGCGTTGAGTCACTTGTTAGTGCAAAACATTATAAATCTTCACGGAACTAAATTCTTATTTCTTAATTAATTTCTATTGAATTCTAAAATTGTCCAAGTTTGTTGATTGAATTTTTCAAGAAAACCTGCAAAAATTGCATGTGAATTTGATTTTCACGCAATGCTGAGAATTTCAAATTCAATCTATTTGTCACTAAATTTTCCGTTTCAGAGTTTTGAAACTCTGCCTGATTCTCCACATTCTGAGACCTCTGAGTCGGAAAGAATTATATTCATAAAATTGTCTGTCTGTCTGCCTAACTGTAGTCCGTCTCTCATTTGTACACGCGATACCTTGAGAAAGAATGATCATATTGGATTGTGCTTTGGCGTGCAATTTTAGGGCCTAAAAGAAAAACAAGTTCGTGAACCACAAATATTGGACCAGTTTTTGCTTCAACTATAGAAAAAGCTTTCTGGAACATTAAAAATTCACTTTCTACCTGAAACTATGCAGGATGCAAGAAAATGTTGAGGAACGAACGTAAATTCTTATTTTGAAGATATATACAAATTAATGTTGGACCATTTTTTTTCATTTAATGCCTTTTCTTGAAATCTTGAATAATGTAATCAAGAAAAGAAGATTCCATTTTTCAGCAAAACTATGCAAGATGCAAAAAAACGCTACATTGAGCAACTGTTAGCTCGAAAGCAGTGTAACGAAATGTATCAAAAATCTGTCAAACATCGTTTTCGAAACCTGCTTGGCTTCATATAAATTGCGGGTGTTCCATATCTCAAATTCTGGCTTTTCTAAATCAAGTATCTAAAAATAATCCTTCCTAGATGAGAAAAATCCGAGAATAACCCATGCGAATTGAGGAACATTTCTTCTTCCAAAATAACTTTGCAAGGTTAGATTAAAACTTTTGTTATACGCGTCTCGCATAGAGCGAGAGTTTTCAATATGTTTATATTAAAAGGACCCTCTCGCAGACGAAATTTATTCATTTGTAGGAAAACATTTACGACATTTACCTATATAATTCAGCATGTAGAAGAAAGGAAGAGAAAAAGGGTGAGAGAAAGAAACTAAATACGCCTGTCGCTGAAAAGGAAGGAACTTTCCTTTCCCTGGCGTGAATATACCAAAAAGCGTAGGGATATCCATGTCAGGCTAAGGAAGGTCCTACTTCCTTCACGCCGACAGAGTGGGAGAGCCGAGTGGGGCTAAGAGCCGCGAGGGCAGCAAGACTTGAACGCGCGCACTCCCCACCACTCGGTTCATCCTACTCTGCTGCCTTCCCACGACTCTCGCAGGGCCACCACGGATATAAAAAGGCAGGTTTCGCAACGGAACGACAGAAAGATCAGAGCTGGCTATCGGCTCTGATCTGAAAGCTTACAGTTCGTTATCCGCTCTTGGTTTTTTAACCTACCAAAGCTGGCCAGCCGCTCTGGTAAAGAATACGGTAATATCAAATACTGTGATAAGGTGTACTGCGCAAAGCGTCCCTCTCTCTCTCGCTCCCAAAACTGGACATCCGTCAGAGTTTCCATCCTCTCCTCCAAGCAACGAGAAGCCTGGCATACCAGGTAACTTGTTCTGCCGATACTAGAGGTACACCTATAGTACTTGGGTGGATCCGAACCTCAAACTCACTAACCCACTACGATCCCGCGATCGGGTGACAGTGACTTAGACTCACGACGAACCGCGACGCCAAGCGGCCGTTTTGGTCTATTTGTTTACCACACCTCGTCTCACCCATGCCATTTCGAGACGAAAAGCAAAGGACCAAGCTGATTATCCCGCGATCAGGGCCGTAGCGAAATATATGAAGCTCGTCTCACACAATCCCCATTACCCTAGGAAAGTAACCAGATCCTTCTACCACACTTTCTCCACGTTAACGACGTTCGACGCTACCTCCTTTTACGAACTTTTCCCAGAAAGTAGGGAGTGTATCACTTAGTCATCATCTGCCTAATAGTTTGAAATATAACATTGTATGTTCCTCATTAATGGTTTCTGCTGGAAAGCAGTATCAAGAATATTGGAAAGTGTTTTTTTTCTTGAAAAATTTGGAAATTTCTTTCCAAATCAACGAGATTCCTTATTTTCAATAAGTTTCTGTTATACAATCGCTTCAAAAATTGTTCTATCAAAAAACCATCGACTTTTTAAGGAACCACCTAGGTATGCATATTTAGAGAGTGAGAGATTGATTGCAATCAATTCTACCAATTATACATTTTTGATTCCATCAATTTCTGATTTCACGTTTCGAAAAATTGGAAGAGGATTCATAATTCAAGAATAATAAAAATAAATAATTTCGGATCGTTGATTTCGAAGAAGAATTCCGAATAAAAATTATAGAGATGCTAGGGACGACGCTAATTTTCACAAGGTGACTATAATATAATATTTACTACAAACTGAATTTTGGAAAGATTGTCAAAAGATTGTTGAAAGTCGTTTTCATGATTCTCGAGTACAAAGTCCAAATTTTGTGAATTTGAATGCGTTCCAAATTTTGTTCTATAAGTTTGAAGTTACATTCTCTGAATTAAAGGTTTATTTGTAAAACTGAATAAAGCCGCGATTTTTGACACTTCCCGAAATTTTTGTGAAATACCAGATGACAGAAGATGCTTTGAGATACTTCTTTTTACAGCAGACCACAGTGCGCAAATCGAAAAAAGACCACTTGAAAATGAATCGATCTGGATCCAGATGCTCTCAACGCGATTTTTCTATCGATTTCTGATAAATTGATTATTGGAAACATAAACTAATCGTGATATCTGAAACTGCGCAGAAAATTTTTCTGATCGAAAAAATAACCCTGTTCGCATTTACACGTGATACATGCATGATATTTATTGTGAAACCAGCATAAGTCACTTAGCATTGTAGCAAAATTATCTGGCGTCATATAGTTTTGGAAATAAAAAATATCTCGTACATACTTACATGCATACATACATGCATACATACATACATGCATCCATGCATACGTACATACATGAATACATACATACGTCCATACATGCATGCATACATACATACATGCATGCATACATACATACATACATACATACATGCATTCATATATGCATACAAAGTTGAAATTATTACAAAGTTTTCAGTTGAACACTTTTTTTTTTGATGAAACGTTACCTTCACCAGTGCTGAAAATCATAATATTTTAATAATTCTTCCCAAACTCGTCTGCCATGGAATGTAATCATGCCATCCTAATAACCGTCCCGCCTGCCGGATGTTTTACTATAAAAAGGCAAATTTGGAGACTGAAATCAATTGCTTTTGTTTTTTCTTCCACTACGAATTAAACGTTTCGTCTGACAATAAAGTGTGCGATCTTCGGGTTTTTGTCTTTCTGTGTCTTCCAAGTAAGTAGTACACAAGTTTATGCAGAACAATAGATCGATTATGTCTTTCATGTGTACAGTTCCAACACTCAATCATGATTGTTTGAAATTCAATACCATTCGAAATGATTTTGAAAGTCACACGCGTAAAAATTATATAATAAGTTCTTTTGCAGCATAGGTGCGCATTTGAAATCCCAAACAAACAGGTCGCCATAGCATTCAATTACGGGTTGAAAATCAATATTTCTCGTTTAACTATTTGATAATTTAATCGAAAATTAGAAATATCTTTTTAAAACAAAATTTATATGTTCCGATTGAGAATTCATCTGTTCTGTGGAAATTTCGCATTTTGATTTGATTTATTATCTTCTTCTGTAAAAATCCAATATTTCAGTTGAAAATGCAATAATTTGGACGACAATTATTCTGTTCATGCTGAAGATTTCACTGCTTCATTTCATGATGAAAATTGGCTAACTTCAAATTTCTACATGCTCATCAGAAAAGGTACTGGACTTATGTTAAATTGAAACCCCTCTCTCCTAGTTGTTGTCGAATGCCCACGTTTTGAGACCTCCTGAACTCGATAGACAGGTTTATACGAATGTGTCTATATATCTCTATCTGTTAGCACTGTAACTTTCGAAAATGCAAATTGTGTCAGCAACTGAAGGTCAAATTCGGCAGCCAGCTATTTCGGATAAAAATTTAAAAAATCGCGGCATTTTGAAAATTTTTGATACAATTTTTTTACATATTTCAAAATTCTACTCACGTTCCATCGTAATACTAGGAAAGTAAAACAGTTTATCCTAATGAATTTTTCTGAAGAATAATTAATAGCCAGATTTAGAGCATTCTTGAAATCCGAAAACACAAACGCAAATGAGAATGTCAAGCCATCCAACGCATGAAATGAAAAAAAACTCGAGAAAGAAAAAACGTTGTTCTTCGAGACCTTGACAATATTATAACAACAAATTTTTCAATTTTTCAAAGTATCAAAAATTTGAATTTTGATTGCACAAAAAAATAATAAAAAACCTAAAACCTCATTTTTCCGGTTAAACCATGCTACGTAGTAAAAAATATAAAATGCGAAATGGGTCCAACTAAATAAGATCTTAAAGTTTGTCTCAAATCACTTTTCAGACATGTAGTAGAAAAATTTGGCACTTCAGATTCTATGGGGACGAAAAGGGGTTGACGGCAAATGAGGGTCTTCTATAAATACAGTTATGTGTGTATGTTGACACATAAGTGGTGTCTGCAGAATCTTCTTATTAACAAAAATGATTCTTCAAAGATTCACTTATGGGTTTCACTAGCAAATTACAATACGAAAAGTTTAGTGTGCTCTCCCCTCACGAGACGCAAATTCACGATAGCGAGGGACACTGTCAATTTTAATGATAGTCAGGTATTTCTTCAGACGACGTTAGCCGTTGAGAGTTTTCGCCAAAACTTGCTCCTCCTTCCCGTCTATGTTCAGAACTTTTCCAGACTTCCTTAACAATGTTCAGGAAATATATTTTGATTGTCAAAATTTATCATATGTGGGGATAGAAAGGGTTTGGATGAAAATATTTCCGTAGCCAAAGAAGAAAACGAGAATAGCAGATGTGGTGCTGCCCTAAGAAGAGCCAAAATAGAACGCTGGTTCCTAAATGAACATCCGAAACAAGATAAGTATACTTTTCGGTGAAAAAATGGACTTTAGTCCTTAAAAAAGGAAACTAGAAGACCATTCAGCTGGGAGGAACTCCTGTACGGGGCACTGTCAGAGGATTCAGAATATACCTGATACTGCGAAACCTAAGGGAGCCTTAAAGAAGAATCCTGCACGTTAACTAAGGGAATTTCGAAAGAGACAGCAAGCGATGTACTCAAAAACTTCATGGGGATGCACTTCTCTGGTCCCGGAAATGAGCACCGTCGGAGAAGACGAACATCGAGCCGCACTCCTCTGATAGAAGGAATCATTCGAACCATGGAACAGACTAGAGGTTGGCTAGTCGGATTGTCTCACAATCAAAAAAAAGGTGGGAAGTACGACAGTTCATAGTTGAACTGCAATGGCATGAAGGAGTAATAAGGCAATCTTCATACTAAATCCGGGGAGGCAGACATAATATGAAGTTCAATAATTGAGGCCGGTAAGCTTGACTTTTTTAATATTTTAGACACAGGTAAAGTTTGTGGATTCTTGTATGAAGGAGGAAATCCTGCTGGATAAACCCCTTCATTGTAATCAATTTGCCTTACCGAATGGAAAATTCACCGTTGCGCGCTTCATGCATTTACTTGCCGCGAGACAAACCGGGAATGTAACGATTGCAGCGTTTCTAGACATAGAGAGTGCCTTCAGGAACATGCCTAAGAAATCAATGCTCAATTCTGCAGAAGAACATGGTGTAGGTAACACCGTTCATAGATGGATTCGATCTGTATGGTAGGGTTATCAATCGTCACTGCACGGATGCAAATTTGGAGCCGAGATAAGGAGACAGTTGAGGGCACCTCAATTTATCTCATACGAAACACTCTTAATATAGTTGAGAAACGATACGATGACCAGGGTCTATCCCGTTACATGGACAACACCAAATTTTTGGTATTGACGAGACGCAGTAAGCTGCCTGATCACGAAGAACGTGAGTTCATTGGCAAAATGGTCGAATTGTCCACATTAGCTAGGTTCTTTGGCGTGATTATGGACCCTCAACTAACCTGGAAACTGCATGTTGATGCGGGATTAAAAAAGACCAAAGCAGCTTTTCGGGCTCGCAGAGGTGCATTTGGATCGACTTAATGACTTAGACCCAAGACAGTTCATTGGTAATATTAGGTAATATTTAGACCAATCATCACTTTTGCCTCCATAATCAAGGTGTCCAGAACCAGTTTTAATAGTCCAAGGAATCAGCTGGAAAGTCTCTAGAGGGTTTGTTGTCTGGCGATCAACACAGCAATAAGAACAACTCCAACAGCGGCACTAGAATCCATTTCAATTATGCTGCTGCTGCAGCTTCAAATTAGACAGAGGGCTGTGGGCAGGCGTACAAACTTTCTCTTAGAGAAGATATAGGTAATTTCGAGTAAACCAAACTGCATGACAGAGCTACCAGAGTGTAATGTTGAAGAAAATGAAAAAAGCTGACATGGTTGCAAAAGGTAGGGCTGTAGAAGCTTTTCGCGGACCTACACCTTGCTGCAGTACCTCACGTGCGTCGGCTTAGCGTGCAACTATATTTAGCGAAGACAAAGTAGCTCCTGATCATGGAGAGAAAGTAGGTGGAAGTAGTGGTAGGAACACTGACTGTTAACTGCATGTTGTTGTGAAAGCGGCTTCCTGGAGGAAACGGCACAAGACATTCTTTGGTGGTTAACAGGTCTTATAAGAGGAGATTATATTCAGGGACATAATACAATAGGTAAAGATAGATAATCTTAGTGCTACGGTACTAAAAATCTAGATACAGACAAAAGTGAAAAGGCTGAGAATGTTTACAGACAATCAGTGAATGTATTGACAGTAAACCATTCGGAAACTTTGGACAGCATAAGTTATAGCGAAA
>WSXT02234441.1:0-16039 GCA_011762715.2 Neuroterus valhalla | reverse complement strand
AACTTTCAACAAAAAAAAAAAAAATCTTTTTGAACAAATTATTACATTTTCACAAGAAATGATGAAGAATCAAATGAAATTGTAAATGTTCCACTGAAGTAGTTGGATTTTAAACCTTAAAGATGAATTTTTAAATGAAATGAGGAACATTTAACTAGAATAGTTCAATGTTTGGCAAAAAATCAATTTTCAACCAAAAAATACAATTTTTTAACATAATGGTTAAAATTTAAACTATAAAAATAGGGATTTTCAAACAAAAATGGAACAGTGACATTTTTGGCTCGAAAAATCAATTTTAAACTGTATAACTTGAATTGTTAATCTTGAAGGAGAATTCACAAAGAATAATATTAACTTCGAAATGTCAAATTTTGAAACTAGAAAAGATCAATTTTCCATAAAAATGAAACAGTTAAATTTTCAGTTGAAGTAATTGATTTTGAATCCAAACTGATGAATTTTCAGGTATAATGATGAATCTTTAAATGAATAGATGATTTTTAATCAAAAAGATGAATCTTTAATCTTTAAGATTAATTTTCTACAAAAAAGGAAAATTTTCCACTATGTAAGTGCATACATTCTCAAAGAAATAGTTTCATTTTTAGAATCGAAAATCAATGTTCAACTTAATACTTGAATTTTCCCCAGAAAAAGATGAGTTGATGTTCAACAATGTAATTACAATTTCAACCAGAGGTGAATTTTGAACCGGAATAATGCAACTTTAACAAAAAAATGTGATATTCAACAAACAAGAGTGAATTTCAAACAAATAGTTGATTCTGTTACTCAAAAAGGATGAATTTGCAATGAACAATGTAAACAAGTTTTCTATCATAATTCAGAAATATTTCTTGTTCGGAATACTACTTCTACTCTAAAGACTGCTTGAACTACTTTCTTCATTTAAAATAAAGAAAAGCGAAAATTTTGACTAATTTTGAATTGAAGGAACGATTTCTTAAAATTCCTCCCTTCTAAATCCGAATTATAATAAGTTTAAAAAGTTCCTGTTCCAAGTGAAATACTACTTTTTCAGCGAATTGTTGACCTTTAAGAAGAATTTTTGGAAAAGAATATTGACTTCCAAATAAAAAGATAACTTTCTACAAAAAATCGATTTTTCAACAAAATATTTGAAGCTTCAACAAAATAATTGAATTTCAATTGAAAGAGACAAATTTTCATAAAAATGGCAAATTTTGAACCAGAAAAGATCAATTTTCTAATAAAAATTAAACAGTAAAATTTTCAGTTGAGGAAATTGGTTTTCAACAAAACTGATGAATTTCCAAGTATAATGATGAATCTTGACATAAATAGATGCAATTCAAGCAAAAAAATGAATTTTCGACCATGAAGATTAATTTTCTACAAAAAGAGCAAATTTTCCACGATGTACATGAATTCTCAAAGAAATAGTTTAATTTTCAAATTAAAAACTCAATGTTCAACTAAATATCTTGGATTTTCACCAAAAAAGATAAATTGATTTTTAACAAAGAAATTACCATTTCAACCAGAGGTGAATTTCGAATCGAAATACTGAAACTTTAACATAAAAATTCAACTCTCAGCAAACAAGTTTGAATTTTAAACAAGTAGTTGATTTTTTAATCAAAAAAGGATGAATTTGCAATGAACAATTTAAATCAGTTTTCATCATAATTCAGGAATATTTCTTCTTCGGAATACTACTTCTTCTCTTAAGACTGCTTGAAGTACCTTTTTTATTCAAAATTGAGAAGAGGGAAAATTGTGACGAATTTTGAATTGAAGGAACGATTTTTCAAAGTTCCTCTCTTCTAAATCCGAATTGTAATTAGTTTGAATAGTTCCCGATCTATGTATAAAATTCCCTGTTCCAAATGAAATTATACTTCCTCACTGAAACTCCCTGCCCTAAAATGAAACTATAAATATTTTCTGGAATTCCCTGTCTCAAGTCAGATGAATGAAGAAAAGCAGATAAAACGTAATAAATACATTTTTTCGAGAAAATTTAGATAATAATTCTTCCTGTATGTTTGGGCTATCATCAATTTGATTATCAAATTTGAGTCAGCTAAAAAAATCTCATAGAGCAACCAATTCGCAAAACGTTTTCCTTTTAATGGAAAAAAAAATTCTTCCTCTCATGAAGCATAGATGTATTTAAATATTTTGAGAATCAGAGTGAAGGATAGTTACATTCTTTGAATCAAATGATAATATATATTTTCGATTTATAAAAAGAAAGCGGTCATTTCTCGTATTTTTTGGGTAGAATTTTCAATATAGTCTAGGTCGAGTCAAATAAATTCCCGGTTTTCAAATTAAATTCCCGGCCTATCCCGATTCCCCGGTCAATTCGCCACTCTGTTATTTTAATTTGAAACTAATCAATTTCCGAACACTTTTATTCAAAGTAAAATAAATATTGAGTTTATAACCGATTGTTCTACACAAATTGCTCGTAACTTGAAAATAACCTAATGCATGAGGTTTCTCTTAGGTATTTGATAAAAAACGTACCATTTTGAAGGTTAAATTCGAGAATTTTTAAACTACAAGCACTTCCAATTGTAAATTATACGAAATTGAATACTTCATTTGGCAATTGTCTCTATTTTTACCTCTTTTTAGTATTTAATACTGATATCTAGATGCTTCAATATTTATTTTAATTTATTTCAAACTCTCTAAATACATTCAACAATCATTTTCAATTACCAGTTTTGAATTCCTGTGCAGGAGGTGCCTTTGTGTTGAGGGAAGCTTCGCATCTGTTAATACAATCGTGCTCAGACATGAAATTGTTCTCGTTTCCACCACAGCCTCCATAATAGAACTGTCTGCATCGTTGTTCGTAGGAATCGTAGAACCACCGTTGAGTATAATTGTGACACTCGCCCGTAATTGCAGGAAGTAAGCAAGTATCTGGTTCTAATCATATTTAAATAAAAAAACAACATATTTAATCATTCAATAATATATACAAATTAAAATTCTTAGTTCTTTATAATTGATATCCAGATAATCGAAATTTTTCTACCAGCCCAATTTGTAGATCAAAACTTAAAAGTCTAAGAATATTGTTAAAAATGATTCTCCACAAGTTCTCCTTCCCAGAAATTGTTATGAAAAAGCGGAGAGAAGGATGGGTATATGGGAAAAAATGAATAAAAGGAAAACAAAAGGATATTAAAAAAAAGGAATGGGAAGGGATAAAATACCTGAGAACAAACAAAAATGAAGAAAGAACCTTACCGATCTTAGGTGGGCAAATAGACTCGCATGCGTCTCTAGAGTCAAAGTTATTTTTATTACCACTACAGCCAGTGTAATAAAATGGCATGCAGCGATTCTCCGACTGGTCAAAGTACCATCGAGGATGCTTCTCTGTGCAGTTACCTTCGGCTCGCGGCAGCAAGCAAGAATCTGTTACCATTTTAATGTTATCATGCAGAGTTAGTATTATGTGCCAGAAAATCCTGTGAGAGTGTTTTTTTTTTCATCACAAAACTAACTGTTATGACGTGAATCTTGTTTCAAAAATCTATTACTAAATACCAAATAACCAAAATCAAGCACTATCAAACTGTTATATCGTTATTAAATAATATTATTATCGATCAAAAACCAACACCAATCCAAACCTAAAACAAACTCTAAATTATATGTTATTGAGATCAATCATTCTCATTTTCATTGCGTTTCTTGCCAAAAATCTTGGAGGTAAACTTGATCAACCATCAAACTTCATATTCCAAACACCATTTTGTAAAAAACATTCTTCTATGAGAAAATAATCACTTACCGCGAGTACGACCCGGCTGAAGACACCTTTCCTGACAAGCAGTTTGGGTTTGGAAGTTATTGAGGTTCGCTTTGCATCCACCGTAGCTAAATTGCACGCAACTTTGAGCTTCCTTATCGAAATACCATCTAGTGAAGTTACCAACACAAGGACCTATTTCCTTACTCTGATCGCAAGGATCTATAATAAAAACATTACATATGCACTTTTTTGTATATTTCTTTATATTATATAATTATATAATATAATCATATTATATCAGGGGTATCCAACGCGCGAGCAAAGGTGTAAATAACTGTCACCCGTCAATCCCCTCTCTTACCACCTTGAATGCGTTCATGCGGTGAGCGCAATGTGGAAAGGGGAAAAGAGAAGAGAATCCTCGAAGAAGCGCTCGGAGAAGGGGAAGAAAGGAGAAGCGCGCCAGCCTTGCATTGGACACCCCTGTATTATATTATAATATTTCTTTCTGATTCAATAAATACATACCAGCATCATCAGGAATAGTACAAAGCGACTCGCATTCCTCTCTCGTTGTAAATTTGTTGGCGTTTCCAAGACATCCTCCCCAGATGAACTGTCCACACTGTTTCCTTGCAGCATCATAGTACCATTTTGGATGGTATCCCTCACAGGGTCCAGCAATTTTGGGAAGCGAACACACATCTGACGGAAAAAAATAACAGAATTTATTTCTATGCAATTTATACAGGGTGGCGATTCGGCGGACGATTTCAAATTCCCGGTCATTTCCTGGTTCTTCCCGGTCATGTTTCTCAATTTTCCCGGTCAACTAGGAAAAACATATTTATATTTGTCGCGAAACGCAAACATTTATTTTTATTCATGACGTTCATTCTAAACATGCTTCAACACAACAGATCAAACATTACAAAATGAATCAATTTTGGAAAAAAATACTCAAATTTTCAACAAAAAAAATATAATTTTTTTAATAAAAAATTGGAACTGTTAAACTCACATTCAAGAAAAATAAGTCCACGATAACGAAGAAACGGATTTGCAAATATTAGTTCATTTTTCAATCAAGAAGATGAATATTCAAATAACAAGATGAATATTTAACTGGACACATCAATTTTCAACTATGGAGGTGAATTTTCAAAAAGAAGATTAATTTCGAAATAGAAAGAATCTTTTTTTAAGAAAAAATATAATGTTTTAAGGAAATAGTCGAATTTCAAACTACAAAAATAATCATTTGCAACGAAAAATGGAACAGTAACATTTTTAGTTTAAGAAAACAATTTCATACCAAGCCAAAAGAGTTTTATACTAAAACAAAGAATCTTCATCTGAAAGAGTTGAGCTTTAAACAGATTAATAACTTTTACTAAACAAGATAGATTGTCAACAAAAAATTCACACAATACTCAAATGTTCAAATGAGAAAAATGGATCTTTAACTAAACAAATTAATTTTTAACTGAAAATATGGAATTTTCAATAGGTATAAGTTAAATTTTCAGTTAAAAAAATTACCTTTTGCAAGAAAAACTAACTTTCAACAAACGAAAAAAACGAAATGTCAAACAAATTAATATATTTTTTACAAAAAATGATGAAGGATGAAATAAAATTGTAAATATTTAACTAAAGTAGTCGAAGTTCTAACCATTAAAAAAAATTGGAACAGTTAAACTTACAATTGAAAAAATCAATTTGAGATAACAAAAAATTAGATTTCCAACAAAATAGTTCATTTTTCAACCAATGTAATGGATTTTCAAATAACATTATGAATCTTCAACCAGAACAGTTACATTTCAAAACAAGAAGATGAATTTACAACTAAAAAGATTCATATTTAACTGGAGCACTTCAATTTCTAACGATGACTGAATATTCATACAAGAAGATTAATTTCCAAATAGAGAGAATCGTTTTATGAGAAAAAATATAATGTTTTAATAAAATAGGCGATTTCAAAGTAAAAGAATAATCATTTTCAACCTTAAATGAAACAGTAACATTTTTTATTTAAAAACCAATTTTACACCAAGCATAAGTGTTTTATAATAGAAAAAAATCTTTAACTGAAGGGGTTGAGTTTCAAAGAGATACATTAACTTTTACTGAAAAAGATTATTAAATGAAAATTTGATGAATCAAATTTTAAACTGAAAAAAATGTTCAACCTAACAAATAGATTTTTAAAGTAAACCATGGGATTTTCAATTGGGATAAGCTAAATTTCCAGTTAAAAAAACTACTTATAACAAGAAAAAACTATCTTTTAAGAAACAAAAATAACTGTCAAATGAATTATTACAATTATGCACAAAATGACGAAGAATCAAATGAAATTGTAAAATGTTAACTGAAGCAGTTGAATTTCACACCAGAAAAACGAATGTTTAACTGAAATGATGAAAATTTAACTAGAATAATTCAATCTTTGACAAAAAATTAATTTTCAACCAAAAAATACCATTTTTCAACAGAATGGTGGAAATTCGAACCATAAAAATAAAAATTGTTGGAAAATTAATTTTAAACTAAACCTAAGAGTTCTCAACGAGATGAATGTTCGACTAAAATGTTTGGCTGTATAACTTGAATTGTTAACCGTAAAGAAGAATTTCTGAAGGAGAATATTAACTTCCGAAGAAAAAGATAATTTTCCACAAGAAAAAAATCAATTTTGCAACATAATATGTGCAGTTCCAACGAAATAATTGAATTTTTAATTCAAAAAGTCGAATTTTCACCGAAATGTCGAATTCTGAACCAACTGATAAATTTTCAGGTATAATGATGAATGTTCAAATGAATAGATGTATTTTGAGCAAAAAGATGAATTTTTGACCATAAAGTTTACTTTTCTACAGAAAAGGCGAATTTTCCACGAAGTTCATTCACAAAGAAATAGTTTAATTTCCAAAATAAAAAATCAATGTTTAAGTAAATACTTGAATTTTCACCAAAAAAGATGAATTGATTTTTGAAAAAGTAGTTACAAGTTCAACCAGAGGTGAATTTTGAATCGAAATAAAGCAACTTTAACAAGACAATTAGATTTTCAAAAAACAAGTTTAAATTCCAAACAAGTAGTTGATTTTTCAACACTGCATGTTTGTGCTATCATCAATTCGATTATCAAATTTGATTCAACTAAAAAAATCTCACAGAGCAACAAATTGGCAAAACGCTTTTCTTATAATGGATAAAGAAGAAATTCTACCTATCATGACGTATAGATATATTAAAATATTTTGAGAATTAGATTGAAGGAGCGTTACATTCTTTAAATCAAATAATAAGATATCTTTCTGATCCATAAAAAGAAAGCGATCATTTCTGGTATCTTTTCGGTAGAATTTTGAATAGTCTAGGTTGAGTCAAGTAAATTCCCGGTTTTTAATTATATTCCCGGTTTTTTCCAGGTCAATAAAATTCCCGGTTTCCCGGTCAAGTCGCCGCCCTGTTATAGTAAAAAATGAAAATGGAACAAAGATTGGCACACCAAGAAAGAGTACAATAAAAAGTCCTTAACCCACCTTTTCCTTTAGGCTCCACGCAAACATCCTTGCATTCTTCCTGAGATTTGAATCTGTTCTCGTTACCCTCACAGCCTCCGTACCAGAATCTGGAGCAGCCACCGTATTCAGTATCGTAGAACCATTTAACAGAGAAGTCTCTGCAAGGTCCTCTATCCCTCTCCAAACCACAAGTAGCACCTGGCGCGGAGGGAACTGTGAGACAGCCCTCGAAGTTTTCACCCTGAGCTTCTTCAATTCCATCAGGACAACAACCAAATTTGGAAGCATCACAAGCACAACCAGCAAAATTGGGTCCCTTCGCTGGCGTTCGTCCATCAGAGCAGCACTTGAATTCGGTATTCTCACATCCACATCCTTGAAAGAATAAGAAGTCATAATTATAAGCGCAGGTTGTTACAAAATCTTTATTCCTAATTTCAGGTGTGTTCCAGGTTTGTTCGGAGATAATGAAAACGAAATTCTGAATTCTCTTATGTAAATTCTGTTATATGCAAAACAGCGAATTTCAGATTTAGAGGAAAAAAGAACCATCACGAAAGAAAAATAATCGCATGAAATGAAAGTAAAATATAATCCTGCTTTTCTAGTTCCAATAAAATCAATTACTTCCGTCCGAACACCATAAGTTGGATTATTGAGTGATTTTATATCCCAGGAGTTCCTACATACTTTGTAGTATTAAAAAATAAATTAGCTTCCAATTTCATTAATAGTGATATATCAGTTTTTTTTCAATAGAAAAACTGATTTACTTCTCTAATATCTCTACCGAATATGTTGAACTCATGGACATGCAATTTGTTTCAATGTGACAAGTTTGCAGTTCTCCTAAGTTTTCATCGTTATTTCTAAGGTTTTTCAATTGGAAATAATTTTCAGTTCCTAATTTTAAACTTGAATCGTCAACGAATTCTGAAATGGTATAAGATCTAGAGAATCAAAAATTTGGAAGGTGAAACGATGAATTTATAAACAAGAAACCTAAATTTCGAAGAGACAGATAATATTCTACCATAAAATCGATTTTCAAAAAAATATGTGAAAATTCAATAAAATAATTGTATGTTCCAATTTTAAGAGACAAATTCTCATCTCCATTGTTGAATTTTGAACTTTTTCAGTTGAAAACGTCGATTTTCATTTTCAACCAAAATAATGAATTTTCAGGTAAAATGATGAATTTATAAACAAGAAACCTAAATTTCGAAGAGAAAGATAATATTTTATGATAAAATCGATTTTCCAAAAAAATATGTGAACTTCCAATAAAATGATTGAGTTTTCAATTTTAAGAGACAAATTTTCATATCAATTGTTGAATTTCGATCTTTTTTAGTTGAAAACATTGATTTTCAGCAAAATAAGTAATTTTCAGGTAAAATGATAAATTTATAAACAAGAAACTTAAATTTCGAAGAGACAGATAATATTATACCATAAAATCGATTTTTCAGAAAAATATTTGAACTTTCAATAAAATGATTGAATTATTCAATTTTAAAAGACAAATTTTCATCCAGATTGTTGAATTTTGAACTTTTTCAGTTGAAAACGTTGATTTGCGAAAAAAATAATGAATTTTAAGGTAAAATGATGAATTTATAAACAATAATTTAAAAACAAGAAACCTAAATTTCGAAGAGGAAGATAATATTCTACCATAAAATCGATTTCCCAAAAAAATATGTGAACTTTTAATAAAATGATTGAATTTTCAATTTGAAGAGACAAATTTCCATATCAATTGTTGAATTTGGAAATTTTTCAGTTGAAAACGTTGATTTTTGACCAAAATAAGTAATTTTCAGGTAAAATGATAAATTTATAAACAAGAAATTTAAATTTTGAAGAGACAGATAATATTATACCATACAATCGATTTTTCAGCAAAATATTTGAACTTTCAATAAAATGATTGAATTATTCAATTTTAAAAGACAAATTTTCATTCAGATTGTTGAATTTTGAACTTTTTCAGTTGAAAACGTTGATTTTCAACCAAAATAAGTAATTTTCAGGTAAAATCATGAATTTATAAACGATATTCCAATTTATTATTATTATTATTATTATTATTATTATTATTATTATTATTATTATTATTAGCAAGTCTCTCAAAGTATATAATATTATTTCTTGGTTATCTATTTCTTTGAAATAAGCAGATGGCTTTCTTCATGATCAAACTCAAATTTTCTTTCCAAACTACAAGTGCTATAAAAAAAAAGTTGCAGGCAATTATGTAGGTTTTCTTTAGGGCCTGTCATCGTATCTTGCAATGTTTGACTATGAATTCGAATTTAGAATTTTTTTTCAAATGAAATAAGTTCACATTATTTCGAATTTATAAAGTGTTAAAACAGGAATAAGTTTCCAACTCGAAGCGTTCAAAGTTTGAAAATATAGCCATTAGATTTAAATGATTTCAATTTTGAATTGAAGAAATTGGACTGGAAAAATGTCAAAATATAAAATTTTTGAATAAATCATGGAAATAACTTCCAGTATCCAATAACTTCATATTGGAATTTTTAAAAATTTCAAATAAGAATACAAATTGTATTAGAATAAATCTTGGATAAAAAACTTTCAAAATTGAATCAATCGAAATTGAAATTTAGATAATAGGACAATTGCAAATAGAAAGAATTTCAAATGCTATCATTCCTGACAAAAGGGGTTGGAAATAAAATAATTAGACATTGGAAGTGTTTACATTTCCAAATGAAAAGCCCTTAAAATTAGAACAGAATCTTAAAAAAATTTCTTTCTTTAAAACGTTCATGATTGTGTATAATTAAAAATGAAATAAAATTGAATAATTCCATATTAAAATATTAGAATTCAAAATATTTAGATTCAAGTTTTCAAAATAATACAATTTCAAATAGAAAGTAATTTGAGTTATATTATTGCCAAATAAAAACGTTAAAAATTGAATACTTTTGAACGAAAAGCAAAAAAATAGAATGATTGAAAATAATACAATGTTTGAAATTAAATAATTTCCTATTCAAACCTTTAAAAAGGACAATTTCAACCTACGGCTCCCCTATCCGGGAATATTTATGTCCGATACCTTTTTCAGCCACAGGTAATTACAAAATATGAGATTCTTCAATTCTGGATTTAACCATTTTTAAATATTATATTCGAAATCTGCAGGTTTTAGCGATTCCAATGATATGTGAAGTGACTCTGAAAGTTAAATATTAGAAGTTTAGCTCATGTGTAGTTAATAAAGAACTCTGTTCTACACCACCATGAGGTCGAGTTCAAGGAGCGTTTTTTTTCACATAGTGATCCTCAGTAGGCCTAGTCTACTTGTCAATTGAACATGCATTTTTTTTTTCTTAATTTGTTTGATCAAAAATAATTTTTTTCCAAACTATTCAGTGAAAATATTAAAAATTGAGTCAAAATCAGTTTGTTCGTTGAAAATTTATATTCAAGGATCAGAATTCCAACTATTTATCTAGAATTTTTTGTGTCTGTTAAGAATTCACTGTTTGGTTGAAAAATATGACTATTTTGTTCGAAAATTCCTCCCTTCTGATAGAAATGCAATTCTCCCTTGTTCAAGATTAATTAATTGTGCTCGAAAGTCATTCTTCTTGGTTAATATACCGATTATTCGGTTGAAAATTCATATTTGCGGATTAAAAATTCAGCGATTTCCTCGAAAATTATCTTTTTTGTTAAAAGAATTATTTTCTGTTCGAAGACACAACTTTAGGGTAAAATTGGTTCAATTCTTGAACCCAAAATCTTTTTTGGTTGAAAATTCCACTATTTGGTTGAAGAGAAATTTTTTTGACAAAAAATGGTATTCTTGCGTTGAGAGGGTAACTGATTTCTAGAAAATTGTTTTGGCCAAGAATTCAAAAATTCGGTTAAATATTCACTTTTTTGTTCAGAATCAATACATGTATGTTGAAAACTTAACTTTTTTTGTGTAAAGAATCCTTTTTCTTTCGGTATAATAAATTTCTCCCTTTAAGTCAAACATTTGTCAGGTTTTCGAAAAGACATATCCTATTCAGTTGAAAATTCCATTGTTTTGTAAATAACTCGTCTTTTTGGTTTTGAACTTTTCAACAATTTAGTATAGCTTTCTTTTTCTCCTTGACTGAATACTCTTTTCGGTCTGAAAATTCAACTCTTTTGTTGTGAATTTGACTATTTTGTTGGAAATTGATCTATTTTATCGAGAAGAATCTCTTTTCTCATAAATTCAACGGTTTTGAAGGAAATTCGTCATTTTAATACGAAATTCTACAATTTGCTCAAAATTCGTGTTCTTCTCGATCAAAGACTTGTCTTGGTTGAGAGTTCATCTCTTCTGCTCAATATTTGTATTGACTTTCATCTTTTTTTGGAGAAATTTTATAGTTTTTATTCGCTATTGCAACTGTTTAGTGGATAATGAATCTAGTTCAGTGAAAAATTCAACTATTTTCTTGGAAATTAATTTTTTCTTGGTTGATGAATTGATCTTTTTTGATTGAAATTCATATTATTTGTAGAAAAATCGATATTTTTTGTAAGGAATCACTTTGATTGATGAATGAACATTTATCCTTAACGCTTAAAAATTCCCCAATTTGGTTAAAATTTTGTTTCATTCTTCACTGAGAAATCTTTCATGGTTGAAAATTCAGTAGAAATTCGATTTTGAACATCGAAATATAGTTGTATTGCTAGTATTCAGTAATATTTTTTTCAAATCTGGAAAATAATATTAAACTGTCTGGCATAAGCATCTGTCGACATATTTTTACCCATAAAGAACTTTATTCATTTACTTCCACAAAGTTGATCAAAATTATTAATTGTGTAATGAATTACATTTTTATTGACAAAGCGTTATTTTTCTGTTGAAATCTTTCTCATTTTATGGAAAATTCGTCTTCTGGGTTCAAAATTCGAATATTTTAGGGGGAATCCTACAAAATAGTTATAAATGAATTTGTTTTTTGAATGTCCATATTTTAGGATTGCAGATTTAACCTTTTCGTAAAAAATTTGTCTATTTTGTTTCAAAATTTCTCTCTTTTTGTAGAACCTTCACTTTTTTTAGTTGAAAATTAACGAATCTTATTAAAAAGTAATGTTTTTTTATTAAGGATTTGATTGTTTATTTGGGAATTCATATTAATGGGTTGAGAGTTTGACTGTTCGGTGGGAAATCCGTCTCTTCGGTTAAGAAGGATATGTTTTGTTGAAAGTTCAATAATTTGGTGGAAAATTATTAATTTCAGTTTGGAAAATTCAATTATTGTTCGGAAGTTTGTCTTTTTGAATTGAAAATTCCACTCTTTTGGAAGAAATTTTCTTTCCTTTCAGTTTTTAAGTGAACTAATTCGTTAAAAAGAATCAGTTTTGTTGGAAGTTTAAAAGTTTGGTTACAAATTAGCTTTTTTGTTAGAAATCCATCTTTATCGGTTAAGAATTCAACTGTTTTGTACAAAATTCGTCATTTTGTGAAGAATATGTTTTTTTTGGATCAACAAGTTGGTTGAAAGTTGCCTTTTTTGAGAATCAATATTTTCAGGTTGAAAATTAAAATAACTGTCGAAAATTCTTTTTTTTTTATTTGGATTCCATTCTCTTGGTATGAATTCGATTTCTATTATTAACAACACATTAGCTAAACTTCTAATATTCAATGAAACTCGCAGATTTCAAATATAATATTTAGAAATTGTTAAATCCAGAATTGAAGAATCTCATACATCCGATGAGCCTTTGGGTACCCTGAGATGACCTTAAGCCGTAACATCTGATAGAAAGAAACAGATAATATAAATAAATATAATTACCTTGACTATTAGGTCCCTTAGCAATAGTAACTCCATCAGAACAGCAGCCAAATTGATAAGTATAGCATGGACATCCCTCAAAGTTAGGACCATTTGCAGGCGTGAATCTGTTTGGACAACAACCATGCGGTGTGAACTGACATCCACATCCTTCGTTGTTTGATCCACGTGCTGCGGTTGTATTATCAGGACAGCAACCAAATCTAGAATACTGACATCCACATCCGTAAAAGTCTGGACCTCGAGCTGGTAATATGTTATCCGGGCAGCATTTGTAAGGTGTTGTGAGACAACAACCTTCCTTGCTAGGTCCGTGAGCTGGTGTTGTTCCATCATCGCAACATCCGTAAGTCGAGTTTTCGCATGGCATGTGGCAGCCTTGATTTTGAGCTCCAAGTGCTATAATTAAAAATTGGTATCGTTTCAATGCTCATAAGATAATTATTATGAAATGGATTAGTTCAAACAATTACCAGCTGTAACTCCATCAGGGCAACATCCAAAGTATGAAGCTGTGCAATTTTCATTGTTAATGACTCCACAACCTTCAAAGTTCTCACCAGTCGCTGTCTTATGTCCATCTGGACAACAACCATAAGTCGAATTAGCACAATCGTCTGACATTGGTGTCGTAGATTCTAAATCAGTTGATTCAGAGGTTTCTTCTTCACAACCTGAAAACAATATTCATCGTTCATATTCCATGTCAATTGGGGGAATCCAAGAATATAATAGAAACGTACCTTCGCCATCAGGACCAGTAGCTGGTTTGATTTGATCAGGACAACAGCCGTGTTCAGTAACATTGCAGCATCCCAAGTTGTCCTTTCCGCTCGCTGGAGTTTCTTTGTCTGGGCAACATCCAAATCTGGAAGAACATACATTTATTAAGTTGGGAATAATTCTGTATAATAAAATTATTTTATGATGATGACAGCAAACTGACTCTGTTTCGTTACAAGGCTTTTTGCATCCCTCATAATCGTTGCCCTCAGCAGGGGTGATTCCATCTTGACAACAACCGAAAAGTGTTTCATTGCAATGTTGATCTGGGCATTCTTCGTTCTTTGGTCCCTTAGCAGGTGAAACACCATCTGGACAACATCCGTATTTAGTGTCCGCACAAGTTTCGGGAGTTGGACATCCCTTCCCGAAGGGTCCTTCTGCAGGAGTGACTCCGTCGTAACAGCAACCGAATTCTGTCGTCTTGCAGGTCTTCTTCTTCCTTGGCTTACACTTCTTACCAAGTCCCTCCTGTTTCAGTGCCTTCTGAACGGAACTGATTGTTGTCCAAATTTCAGAAACTAGAACAGTAAACATTCAATAACAACGAATTTCAACCGTAGGAATAATAATGCATTGCTAAATACACCAACCATGAGTCTTATCAGTTAAGTCTGTTTCTTCGTCCTCGGAAGCTGTTGTTCCAGAAGCAGTTGTTTCTTCAGTAACTCCACTTGCAGTCGTTTCACTACTTATCGTACTTTCTCCCGATTCAGTTGTCATACCAGATTCAGTCGTTAATCCGGATTCTGTCGTCGCACCAGATTCAGTTGTTAATCCAGAATCAGTTGTTAAATCAGATTCAGTTGTTAAACCTGATTCAGTTGTTAAGTCAGCTGCAGTTGTCAATCCAGATTCGGTAGTTTGCTCAGAAATAGTTGTTTCTCCAGACTCTGTTGTTGCTCCTGATTCTGCAGATTCAGTTTCCGAAGTTTCTCCAGAGGCTGTAGTCTCTCCAGACGATTCGGTTGTTGCTCCGGTGGTGGAGTCAGAAGTTTCCTCAGATTCAGATGAGCCAGAAAGGGTCGAGCTCTCAACGGTCATTTCAGGAAGATCTGTCATTAATCCAATAGAAGTTAAATCATAAAGGGTCCCTAGTTTTAGAATAGGCAATTACATTTTAATATAGTAAAGGTTTTTTGTCATACAGTTCCCCTGCTCTACAATATCACTCACCTGTTGTCTCGCTAGAGGAAGTGGATTCGGAAGAGCTTGATTCAGAAGAGCTAGATTCAGAAGAACTAGATTCTGTAGAACCGGTTTCTTCCGAAACTGTAGACTCTGTAGTTTCTGTTTCGTCAGATGAAATTGTTGGTGTAGTATCTGTTGTTTCAGTTTCCGTAGATTCTGTAGAAGATGAAACAGTAGTTTCTGAAGAATCAGTATTGTCTGTAGACTCGGATGATTCTGTTGTAATTTCGCCGCTGGAAGATTCTGTCATGTCTGAAGAACCAGAAGATACAGTTGAGGTATCAGTTGAAGACTCAGTTTCAGACTCAGTTGAAGATTCACTTGAGCTTTCAGTTGAAGATTCACTCGAGCTTTCAGTTGATCCAGAAACTGGTACTTCGGTTGTAGCATCGGAACCTGTAAAATTAATTAATGAATAACTTGTACTGCTAGAAATCTTGAAAACAATTCTTAATTTGCAATGAGTTTCAGTCTCACCTAATTGAGTGGTCGCATCAGTTGATCCAGACTCAGTTGAACCTTCTGTGACTCCTTCGGAAGATCCGTCAGTAACTCCTGATTGGGTTACACCAGAATCAGTTGTTTTGGAACTGTCATCAGGGGAAGATCCACTTCCATCTATAGTTGAATAATCTTCGCTAGGAAGAGCAGTGTCCGTGAACCGGGTGCTAAAGATATTAGTAGAGTCATCATCATCGCTACTTGCTCCACTTCCACTGCCAGAATCGGTAAAAATTGGAATATCTCCCCTGGAAGGTGAGTCGCTCATCATCACATCCGTGAATCCGTTAGTTACACCGCTGCTTTCAGAATCCAAGGGCGAGCTCAAAGGAGAGGATTCTGTCATATCTGAATCTTTTTCATCCTATGAAAAAATAAAGAAATGGATTAATCTCAAAGAGATGGATATATAT
>WSXT02234430.1:0-16041 GCA_011762715.2 Neuroterus valhalla | reverse complement strand
GAATCGAACCCGCAACCAGACGAAGTGGGTCCAAAGCTCATGCCTTAGCCCCCACGACCAACTGACCACCCTCTTCCTTTCCTAATCAACGCAACGGTAATATCAGCCCTGTTTTCCATTTTTCAGACCACCCTTTGTCTCACCAGACCTTATTGCATATCTTTCACATCTTTTCTTTTACCTCTTCCCCGCCATATTTCAGTGCTTCAATTTTCAAGCCATCTTCACCTGTTGCTTTGTTTCTTTTAAATTTTATGATTGTGTCATTAACCTCTTCCCGACTAATTTTATTCCTCATGTCCTTATTTCCCGCTACTGCCTTTCTTTCTTCGCCCTTTACCCTATTTTCGACGCCCCCTAGCAAAGACTTGAAGTATTCCGTCCATTCGTCCATTCCCATTCTCTCATGCCTACCCTTCCTCCCCCTTCTTTCCCTGTTTCTAACTTCTCATTCCCTCCCTTCCCTTACCGCCCTCTCGACTTCTTCCTTGTATCTTACCTTCTTCTCCTGTCTTTTTCCGCTTAACATTCTTTTGTTTTAATCTGTTTATATTATGTTTAAAGATACATGAAAGAACAACCTTGTAAGTTGAGAAAAAACGAATGTGTAAGATTGTTGTGAATTGGTAAAAATAATGACGAGTGTTGTTGAACAATGATCTATTATATCAAAATATCATTTTTCAGATGAGGAGGAATATATGCGTGTGTGGATAATATCGTGCTCCAAGAAATTGAAATGTTATATGTTAAAAAATTTCCAAAGGGTGAAATTTTTTTGGTTCCATAATGCCTTCAAATGGAACCGGTTTTCTTATTCTAAACAAAATATAATTTCAAGACAGTAAACATTTTTCCGTGTGACAAGAAGGAGGCTTAGGATGGATAAGATGAAGCTTGATTGGGAAGAATCAGTCCGTATAGGAGAACGGGATATGGATGACGCGGTACAGAGTTTGTATAGAAAAGGGGGTTAATAGGGAGGGAGGTTGAAAAAGTGTGTCTCATGTGTTGAAGACGATAAGGAGTAGGATTAATCATACTTAATCCTACTTAGACAAACGTGCAAAGTGTTTAGCCATACTTCTTTCAATAATTATTAGAGCAGGTATAAAGAAAATAATATAAACTTTGCTCAAAAAACCAGATAATAGGGGCCTGAAAAAGAAAGATGGGAGTTATATTGAAGATGCCTCAGGGTATGAACAGGTGTAGAGAGAGGTGCAGTGGATAGAATTCAGGAATATCAGTGGAAACGGAAGATAGGGAAGGGAAAGAAGTTAAAAGGAGTATAAAGGGGTAAGGATGAAGAAAGAGCCATGGAAGGGGGTGTGAAAAAACTACTTGCTGGGAGGTTATGTGGGAGAAGATAAAATGGGAGAGGGCTGACAATTACTGAATGGTTGAGAAAGTGGGTTTCAAGATGTATGAAGGAGCAGTAAGGTTATTGTACAGAGTTATATGCATAAGAGAAGTAGTGAGAGAGAAAGAGTAAATAAAGAGTAGAAGAGTAAAAGAGTAAAGAGTAAAAACTGTACAAAAAATTATTACTTCTCCCTACTGAAAAAACTCTTTTTGATGAGAGTTTGGTTTTCACTTGACGAATTGATTGTCTATCTTTGGTAGAGTATTGAATCAAAATTTATTATTAGTTGTAGATACATCTATTCTACCATTTTTCAACCTCTGTAGCTAATCAAGAAATATTTTGGTTATTCATTTTAGGGACACAGAAAGATTTCTTGTATGGACTTTCACCTTGGTTTCTCTGATGTGTTGCTTTTGACAGTGAGCCTCGTTATAGTGACATCATCGATATGAGCTTATGTCGTGATACTTCCTCTGATTCACTTGGCACCGGAAGCCTTTTGCACAGTCTTCAATCTGAGCATCTACATTGCTAAAATCTTGCCTCTTGTGCCACAACACTTCCGACATTTGGTATATGGCCCATAGAGCTCACAACATGCCTCGCACCCGGAATTCTTTGACCCCGGTAATCGGGAAGAGAATCCCGGAATCGATCCTCCCCAATCCGCTGAAACATTGAAAGAGCTGCAACAAGTAAATCCCTCGATCTTCTCGGAGAGGATAATAGTTAAAAATTAATGATACCAAATGCTCGGAACGAATTTGCGCTCGGTCGAGTTTTTATTTATTTAGAGGTAAAGAGTGGAACCTTGGTAAATCATTACAAACAATTTTTCTTCAAATCGTTCACTGCACTCAGAGCTCTTGAAAGTTTGGCTTACCCCATATGAGAGATTTATCAATTAAGTACAGCTTCTCTTTTCGTATTTTGAACTTTGCTTTCCTCAGTAATGCATTTTCGGTCTTTCAGCCGTGTTGAGGATGTATAACTTCTTTCATGTTCGGATATATTTTTCTATAAAGAAAATAAGAGGCCGCGTATTTCGCAGTTGATTCAATTTTATGTTTGATTTGCTACAATCATTCGAAGATAACCTGCGAAATTAAAAAAATTGACAGAATGTGCCTGTAATCTTGAGCCAGCTGTGGGTAGCAGGCGCAGTACTGCACCCGTTGTTAGTATAGGCGTAAGCCCGAAAATTTCTGTTAGGATAAAGAACGGTATTCAAGTAGGGCTTTCAAGAGGATTGAGTTTCAATAATTTTACGGAAACAGCTCCCATTTGTTTTTTTGCAAAGTTTCAGATTTTCTTCTGATCAGTAAGAAGAGAAAGGATCCTTATAAGAAAATTGATTATTATAATAACAGAGGAAAAAATCTACTCTCTGTGCGGGCACATGCTCATGGCGCGCCGCCCTTTGCGCGAACTTTAAGGTGCTTTGTCAGGGATAGACATTCGCCAAAGCCATAATACTCTTACACTGATGAATTATTTGTTGTAATTTTCGTCCCACTTCATCTTTAGACCCTAATGGGAGCTCGTATAGACCTCTTTTTTCCGGATATTTTGCTGTTGTTTTTTTTTTCTTTAAATTTAAAATCAAGTAATTCTTGTGCCTGAAAATCAACACCGTCTTGCATGTCTATGTCGACCCTGAATGATTAGTAATGAAAATTTTGTAACTGAGCGTATTACCAAGACTCGTATTATTGGAAATTTGAGAATGTATTTTCGAGGCTAGCACTGCTATGGAAAAAATGAATGCGTCAAGATAGTATTCAACAGAAGAGTTAAGTTTTCAGACTGGACCGACAAATGTTCCAGGAAAAAGACTACTATTGAAACGAAAGACATAAATTTTTATTAGCTTAAGAGCAAACAGTTTAATTTTCAACTGAATCGACGAATATGTAAAAGACAGTTGCATGTTCAACCGAATCGTTGAACTTTGGAGTCAAAGAAGGTAACTTTTTGGAAGATCTTCGGATTATTCTAAGTTTCGTTGATTTAATGGAGCTAATATAGATTTATACTGAATGCTGTTAATTTAACTCACTTCTAAAAGTATAAGAACAAGTTTGTTGAATAAACAATACAAAATAAGAATCTCATTCAGTCAAAATTTGTTGTATTACAGTAGACTCTGCAACAGTTCACGCTGCGACACTTCCCGTTCTCTTATTTCCCCTCCTTCCGCCCGTCCCCACTCCTGCTGGGCAGACGGCGCAAACTCGACGCGCCGCGTGTGTGTATCGAACACGGACTTACACGTTGCGCGCGAGTGAAGACGAGTGGGGGAAATCTGACACTTCCTGTTCGCTTCCCCTACAGCCCCGGAAACGGGAACTGTCACAGAGTCTACTGTATAATCATTTAGGTAAATGAAGAATAATGCAATATATTGTTTATTCATCCATCTTATTATTCAAAAAAAATGAAGGACAAAATACTGTTGCAAAGGGTAGTCAGTTGGTCGTGGGGGCTAAGGCATGCGCTTTGGACACACTGAGATTCCGGAGATTCGTGGTGCCGGTACCTCTTGAGAAAAAGGTTACTCTATAAGAACTTGGGGATGATGTTCTTGGTGGTTCAGAACCCACCTTAAGCTGTAGGTCCCCCTTACTTACTTCTAAGTTAGTGGTAGAGTGTGTAAAGGAATGATAGAGAGTTTCGAGAAAATGTAAACCCTCAGGGAACACATTGAATCAATCAAGCAATCAATCAAATACTGTTGCAACGTTGAAATTTTTAGGCGCTCGCGATCCAACAGTACCAACTACCGAGTGACGGTGCGCGCAACAATCAGACGCTACGATGTGTGAAAAATTGCTCTTACAAAAAAAAAAATGTTGATCGAAAAATTGAAGAAGATCGTGTTTTTCGATAGCACCAAAATCAAAAAAGATTTTCGATCGGAAAACATTTACAACCCCCTCTTCATTTTTATAATCAACTTTTAGGCAAAAAATAAGCAAAATACGAGAGAACATCGAATATACTAATATGTATAACTTATAATCCCCATGAATAATGGTATTAATTGTTTTCCTGATTAAATTAAAAATATGACTCTTATACGCGATACAAGGAATCACCCCTTAATCAAAGATGGTGGACAACCTGCAAAGGGTTGATGGTCGAAAACTTGGATTTAGGCTCACCATATGGCACCCTGAAGATGGGAAAAAAATTTTCCCTACTCAATGAATTGCAATAATACATATAGGAATCCGACCATATATACTGGACTATCTCGTTTCTACGCCCTACAATCTTTGTCTCATTTGTTTTCTGTACCATCCACATCCGCTATACCTTGCTTATACTACGTCTCTTATTTTTACTATACATATATAAAAAATGGCTTCTCCATCTCTTTAGACAGATTCGAGACTGGTCTTTCTAGAGAGAAAGGGGGAAGGAGGGGCCGATCTACTAAAAAGATGGGAAGAAGAGAAGAGGGGGTAGAGAGTTAGGGAGCATGTTATTCAAAGATAAGGGGGGAGGAAGGAAGTAAAAAATCGGGGAACCTTGAGGCGTAAATGAAGGGAAAGATGATTATTTGTGATTGATGTTGATGAAAAAGAGGGGAGAGAGTCCAGAGCAAGTGTGAAGGTATACGATTATGGAAGTGATGGCAGAGTGGTTGAGGTGTCGAGAGTAAGAGAAGAAACGGTGAGAAAACTATAAGGACTGTTAACAGGGTATTAGGGAATAGTGAAAGGGTGAGGTGAATAAGGGTGCGAGTAGATGTATCCAAGGGTGTTGACAGAGGAGGGGAAGAAGTTTAAAAAAGTGCATGGTTATATGGTTATAGGTTTGAGGGTGTATGAGAAGGAACTGCTCTGAGCAAGGGTCAAAGGGGTGGAAAAGCTGTAGGGAATATGGGAAATATGAGAATAGGTGATGATGAGAAACTGAAAATAAGATAGGGGTAGAGGTATCGAGAATACGAGAAGAAACAGTGAGAAAACTGAAATGACTGTCGATAGGATATTAAGGAATGGTGACAATGGTGGACAAGGGTAAGTGTAGATGTGTCCAAGGGTGTTGACAGAGGAGGTAAATGAGTTGAAAAAAGGTATATGGTAATATGGTTATAGGTTGGAGGGTTTATGAGAAGAAAGTATCAAGAGCAAGGGTCAAAGGGGTGGAAGAGCTGGAAGGAAAAGGATAATATGAGAATAGGTGATGAGGAGAAAGGAAAAATAAGATAGGGGTAGAGGTATCGAGAGTAAGAGAAGAAACAGTGAGAAAACTAGAAGGGCTGTCGAAAGGGTATTAAGGAATGGTGAAAGGATGAGGTGGACAAGGGCACGAGTAGATGTGTCCAAGTGTGTTGACAGAGGAGGAGAAGATGTTGAAAGAGGTAAATGGTTATATCGGTATAGATTCGAGGCAGTATGAGAAGAAAGTACTAAGAGCATGGGTCAAATGTATGGAAGAGCTGGAGGGATATGGGAAATATGAGAATAGGTGATGAGGAGAAAGGGTAAATAAGATAGAGGTAGAGGTATCAAGAATACGAGAAGAAACAGTGAGAAAACTGAAAGGGCTGTCGATAGGGTATTAGGGAATGGTGGCAATGGTGGACAAGGGTAAGTGCAGATGTGTCCAAGGGTGTTGACAGAGGAGGGAAATGAGTTGAAAAAAGGTATATGGTTATATGGTTATAGATTGGAGGGTGCATGAGGAGAAGGTACCAAGAGCAAGGGTCAAAGGGGTGGAAGAGCTGTAAGGAAAAGGGAATTATGAGAAGAGGTGATAAGGAGAAAGGGAAAATAAGTTAAGGGTGGTTATATAGGTTATATATATATAGAGGTAGAGTGTTTGGAGTTGAGAGGCTAAAGAAAGCGTGGGGTATACGGGTAAATATGTCATGGGTGGGTGGAGTTTAAAAGTTTTAGACTCAGGGGAGGTGTCGACGAAGTATAAAAGAGAGGGACTCAGAGGAAATGTGGATGGGGTGTACAAGAGAGTAACAAAAAGAATAAGAACAGAGTGGAGTGAAGGGTAGAGTAGATAAGGAGGAAAGATAAAAAAGGGATTGCGTTATAGGGGGTGAGGGGAGGGAAGATATGATATTTATATGTCTATATGGAAAGGAGCCCTTAGTGTCATTTATAGTTAGGAGACATTCGTATTTTTTTGGTTGAATATCTGAAATAATAATTTTTACTACCAAAAGTGCGTATATTTCACGTTTGGAGAATACCTGTCTAAAGGATTTATCGAAGCACACATGTATAAACAAGAATGTTATCACGTTTTCCTTAAAAACCACAATCTTGAGATTTTCATGGATTCTTGTGAACTCTGACATCCCAAACATATGAGCGTACGAAGCATAGCTAAATTCCAAAAAAGTTTCCCTATAATTAAATTCTATAGACAGAAAGTTCGATAAAAATTCTTGGACTTGGAAGTAACCTACTTCTTCCGCAACGACGTGCCATTTAAAGAGGAAAAGCGCCAATGCGGAGAAATGTGTTCGAAATCGTCGAAAGCAACGGCTGCAATAGAGTTAATATAAAAAGGGGAAAAACTGTAGCCTAACTGTGTGGAGTTTAGTTTTGAGGGAGTATTCGCTTTGAGGTGAGGGGGTATATAATGGAGAAGAGAGTTTGAGTTTGATACCGTTCGACTTGGCGAGGACTCTCGTGTAGATATCGGGTTTCCGATATCGTGCAACCCCATTTCTTTAGCTTCTTTTGATCTTCGGAGAACGTCCAATGATCATGGAACGTGTAAGCTACACATTGGGGCAATCCTAAAGGCGTGAACGATAGCCACGGCCTTTTCATCGGGACAGAAAGGAAGTGTGTCACGAGTGGCGAACGAGTGTTATTGAATTTAAGGGGCATAGTTCACAGGAGCTGAAATTCAGCACTCGCCACGAAATCTGGGGGAACTAGAGTATATGCGTTTCCGTCATTGGGTTCGCCCCGGACGATTGCTCTGTGATCTATGACGTATTCTACGGAAATAAACGTTCCCGATGACGCCGCTTTCGAAGCCAAAAGATGCTTTAAGGGAGTCATTTACCCGAATTGGATATATCTGGAAATATAATGCAGAGAAGGATTGGTGAACTTTTATCCTTGAGCTACTTGGCCTTGAAAAGTTGCATTTATCGAGGATACTCGAGGCCGCAATGGCAGTGCACGCCAATGACCGCTATTCAGCATGCAAGACTGTGCCGATTTTCAGGCGCAAGAATTACGCCACCATGTTGAACACAGTTTCACATATTATTCATTCACATCTTATGCACGAATATCTATCTGCACCATCACTAGCTTACTTTCTTCCTCTTACAAAAACTTCTCCTCATGGTTATACGCTCGGTTACCTGTATGAATCCCTGAACTCGTTCTCCCCGTCTTTCTCCTAACAGTGTAATTAGGTTAACCCCTTGCCGAAATCCCCGTGTAGACTTGATATACCTCTAATTCAACTTTTCACTTAAACTCTACCCCCACACCTCCACTCCATATAGCAGCACACCCATCAAGAGCGAGACAGCCTGATTCTTCTTTGAACATCATCTGCAAACATCTTCTCCCCCAATCTCCACACCCGGCTCATCACAATATTTTCCCTCTTCACTCCATCCTTAATATATCCATTCACTCATTCATTCCTCCGGAATAGCAAACCAAGGTTCACAAACTATTTCACCTCTTACGCCTCTGTCTCCTTCCATTTTCACTTCCCTCCCTTATTATTTCCACCTCCTCTCCTGAACACCATGAACTTGGACTTTTCCGCATTCAATTATAACTGAATCTTATCCAGGTATCTTATCAGTCTCTTCATCATCGCGATGTTATCTGCATATGCAACTGACAAGGTTCCCACCCCTCCTGCCCCCACTCCCTCGACCTCTCTTTTCTCTAGATTCCTTATTTCATGCTAGCGATTAAAATCGTAAAAAGCGTCGGGCTAAGCAGACGCTCCTGCCTTAACCCCCTACTCATCCAAAAACCCTCCAAAATTGTGACCCTTCTCTTCCTATCTTTTGTCTCTTCATATACCACCCTTACCCTCTCGATCAGACTTCTCTCTAGTCAATTCTTCTCCATTACTCCAACAACCTCCCCCTATCCATCAACAGGAAAGCGCCTTTCAGATCTATGAAAAACGCGTACATTTTTGAGCCCTTCTTCACTTCTTCTATATCCACTAAGTGCTAAAAAATATGAATATTGTCGATAGTGCTCTTACCCACTATGAATCCCGCCTGCGTCTCTAGTAATATCTATTTTTCCTCGATATCCTTTCGTACCCTTTCTACTTATACTATCTATCAACTAGTTTATCTTCTATCTTTCCACTAGTACTATCCCTGTCACCTTTCTTATACAGTAGCACTATCCAACCCCTCCTCTACTTTTCTGGAAATACCTCCCCCTCTAAACTTTTTTACTTCATCCTTAGCTTCATCCCTTCTTCCTTCCTTGTCCTCCTACTCTCCTTATCTCTCTTTCCTTAATCTGAGATATTGATTCTCTGGAAAACATCCTCCATTCGTCGCTCCCCATTTTTGTACTTTTTCTATCCCTACGCTTCCATAACCTGTTCATCATCTTCCGCACATCCTCCTCTGTTTTAACACTTCTCAAATTCTCTTCAAGGTCTTCCTCTCTTTCTTCCTCTTCCTTTATCTTTCTTTTCACACATCAAACCACACTCCTTCTTCATCTCTACGTACTCCTGCCTGTTCGCGGTTCCTTTCTCCACTCATTGAAGTTTCGATTAACCTGTCTTTCGAATTTTTGACAATCCGTATCCCACTATGGTTTCCCCGTTCCTTCCTTCTTCTTTCTGAATACTTTCTTCTGCATGCTCGATCCTTACTTTCTCCAACTGGTCTTGGTATTTTTTATAGCTTCCCTCGTCCATATCTCTCTCTCTTCCATTGACACTTCTTTCCCTTCTTGCAATTCAACGCCTTCCCCTCTTATTCACAACATCAATGACTGATGGTCTGATTCTATCTTTCTTTCTGCTGCAAATATCTCGCCCTCCGCATTAAAAATAATATTGGAAAAAAATGGTTCAGTTTCACTGTTCACACTACCGGCCAGATTAATTCCCTCATCAACCAGGCTAGGGGTCCCCTAACCTCTGAACCGGAAAACCGCGATTCGCTTCACCAATCAGAAGTTACAACAAAAATTCAAAAAGTATACTGCTCAAGCATGAGAAAAAAATCAAAATTTTATTGGAAGAAAACCTCCCTTGGAGAATAACATTTAATTTCGCGAAGGATGCTGAGGAAGAGAACGGGTGAGGGCGAGGAAATGGTGAAGGAGAGAGGGAAGGGAGGGAAACAAGTGAAGGAAGTGAAGGAGAAATAGATGAAGGAAGCCTTCCCCTGAGCCGCCGAGGCGTGAGGAAAAGAGCGGAAGAAGCGAAGGAGAGATAGAGAAGGGGAAGACTGACCCTACACTTCCCCTGATATAATTTCAAGTTTTGTGAGTTGAAACGTTCTGATCTAGGCGAGGAAAAAATGTATCAGTACGAAAATAAATTTGACAGCTGTTTCCAATCATTAAAAGCGAATTTGATTTGCTGCTTGATAAGTTTGATATCGTCTGTTCACAGCTGTGAATCATTTAGAATTCGATACCTTAAATTCCTGAATTCGAAATGATTGATCAAATCCATTCGGATTACTTCAAATTCATTTTATAAAGGTATTTTGAACAACTAACAACTAACTCACAACTAACTCCTAACACTCCACACACCTCACAACTAACTCCGTGTTGAGGTGAACCTCCAGCTTCAGGTGAGTTCCAAACCACCAAGAGCAACAGCTACGTCGTACTCAGAGTACGAGGCGGGAATCGAACTCGCAATCAGACGAAGTGGGTCCAAAGCTCATGCTTTAGCTCACACGACCAACTGATAACTAATTAAAAAAATGATCAGATGTCTTTGAAATTAATTTTGAATATAAGTATTCTGAGCCACTGATTTCGGATTCGGGATTATTATTTTAGAATTCGGAGTAGTGGATTCAATGTGATGAACAACAGATACGAAACCAATTCTGATTACTCAGAGAACTAATCTGGATAAATAAAATTATTCTAATCTAATCAATTTAATCAATATCATCCAATTTGATATCCCCATCATCCTCTGATAACTCTATTTCCTCTAAGAATTTCAAGTGTACAAGGTATAGACTACTTGAACTGTAAATACCAAATCCGTCCCAGTAGGCGGTCAAGGATAGCACTTGACACTCAGACGCTTACTTCGTTATTTGCACATTTTTTTACGATTTGCAAAAAAGATCAAAAGGAAGGCCAACTGTTCTCAAGTACACATCTTCAGAAACATTTTAGCGCATAATGTTTCGTGTCAATAATCAGGAGCGCCCCGGGGAATCCTTCAAAGCAGAAAACACTTTACTAGAGTACTAATTATTTCTGGACATTATTGTCCTTGAATTGGGTTTGAAATTGATTTCTTGAAATGAATTTGTAATTTTTTTCTCTGCCGCACATAAGATAAAGAAGTATGAGTTACCGTTTCGAAATTGATGGCTGAATGATAAATATTCCAAATATTCGAACTAAGAGCACATGGATAATTGTAATAACTATATGTTGCTACTCCGAATAACTGCCAGCGAAGCAGGATTTTACCAATTAAATTATACTGTGCGTGATGGATACTCCAATTTTTACTGAATGAAATGGTTTGCGTTGAAATTGTAAGGATGGAAAAGGCTCTCGAACCTCAATTTGAAATTGAAGTAAATATTGGGTGTAATTAAATGGAGAACTTTTTATATTTTTATACTCCTCCGTGACATGGATTGAAACTTATATCATTTCTACATATCATACATGAGGCGGAAAATTTTACATGGCTTTTAAATTTTGTATAGATTTTAAAACTCGCATATAGCCAATCCAAACATGATATTCTATGTCAAAGATACAGTTTGCTGCTTCAAAATCGAAAATTCCTTCTTTTAATATTCAATAGCCCTCGGGAGGGGGGTGCGAACGCCGGACTCCCCACTCCTGTCGGTTGATACAGGAAAAACTCAAAACTAGAGGGAATCTGTGAAGGATACAAAACGTCGCGAAACCGCAACTGAAAATTGAATCCAAACTCTACTCTGACGGGAGCCGGCAGCAGCAGATAATTTATAAACACTTTGTGGTGACCGATATTCGTTAATTATGTATTTTTATCATATCTTAGTACGGAGCTATGTGCATGGAAACTTTTGTAGAACTTTTGATATGCTACTGTTCCTCCCTTAGAGTTTTTTTATCGGTGTCTCGCATTGTTTCCTACAAGCAAATTTGAAGATCTTTCAAAAAGGTACAAACTCCCTCTTAGACATTTTTATCTATTACTCGCATTGTTCACATAAAACTGGAAAATTTAGCCTTTTCCGTATATTTTAGATGGATAAATACGAAACAGCGAGATTCATTAGTAAACAATTAAAGAAAAAATTGGTGGGTCTATTGAAAATCTATATTCCCTCTCAAGGACTTGTTCTACGTATCTCGTGTTTTTGACTGAGAGCTGGAATTCCTTATCCTTGCATAGAATTTCCGGTAGAAGAAAACTTAACCGTTCGTTAAAAAATGCTGCTTAATGAACGCGTTTTTTTTTGGGACCCGAAAAAGTGTACCAATCCCCGATTAAATCTGTTCGTTTTTTGGGAGTAATCGTGTTTATAGGTGGATATACAGACAACCTATGAGATGCGGAAAAAAGTTATGAGACAAAAATTATTCTCTTTAAAAAGTTCTACAAGTTTGTTCCCAATCAGTCTTCGTTAGGATACGTGGTTTTTGTTTTATTTGAAGAATAATGTGAAAAAAATTCATTTTTTGGCCAAACGGTATGAGATAAGAAAACATATTTCTATTAACGAAATTGTTCACTTTAGGAAGATCTACGAATTTCATCCCAACCATTTTTATTATAGGATGCGCAGTTTTTGTTCTACTCAAAAGAATAATATTGAAAATGAGAAAGAGCGATTTCCCAGCTAAGCTGTACGAGATAACAAAATGCTGCGAATAAAAACTGCTTATTTGAAAAAGATGCATAAATTGGGGTGTAAAATAAAACATTGTCTTAACAGTTACCACAGGGTCCGCCTGGGACGACTGTCATTCAGAAAAATGGCACAAGCTCCCAGGTATAACGCGATAATGGTATGGCTTTAAGGTTTCCTACCAGTGGAAGCGTCGCATCTCCAAAAGCACCGATGATGAGAACAATTAATTTAACCGAATATCCTTGATGATGCTGCTGCAGGTGTTCTTTGAGATCTTTGTACCTCTCCTTGTTCTCGATTACCTTGCCTTTGATGTTGTAGTCAGCTGGGGTCGAGAATCTGATTACGAGTTCCAGTAGACTCGGTACTCCTCGTTCTCAACAATGGACTCTATCGCCCTTGGAGCATTCAGCAGGGCAGGGCCGCGGACAACACCTTAGGAACGACAAAGATGGCGGCAAAGCACTCTTAAGGCAGCGTTGTGTCTGTGCAAATACGTCGTTCCTGCGTGAATAGGGCAATTGGATAGTATATGTCATACGTACTCAGGGAGTATAAGCCACGCCCTGCACCTATTGCTGGAAACCTCTTGACGTAACATACTTCTACGGTATTTTAAGGTAGAAATCACATCGTTCTGACATGCAAAAATAAAACTATCTGTTCCTGAATTGAGTCCAGATGATTTGAGAAAAGCAAACGTTGACTTATGTAACAGGGATTGATCTTTCACAATTTTGTAAAAGTTTTGGTGCATCACCATATCTTCATGTTGTTTCAGGAAGTTTTTGGCCTCCGCTTACTTCACCTGTGCTTTGAAAAGTGAGGCATCTTGATGGAATAATGCACTGTCCTTACTTCTGATGTTCAGTTCCAGGCCAAGGGGTTCAGCTGCCTGCTCCGCGGCTTTGTGAAGGAACGCTCCTTCCTCACTCATTTCGTGAGATCTAATCTGATTGCCAGGACAGGATCTCTAATGTTCCCAATGATATGAACAGTACTTGGTATGATTCGGTTGCATAGGAATTCAAGATTGAGAAACCTGCCTTCTACGGCGTTTAATGTATAAGCGCGGAACGGACGAGTTGCCATGCAAGCTTTTCTTCATATGCATCATCTTGCGCGTAGTGACACCGAGAGCCTTGAGCTCGCTCCTCGTCCATGGAGTCACCCCAAACGAATAGAGTAGAGCTGGGACGGCAAGCATGTTAGTCGCCGATATCTTGCTCAACGACGACAGGTTGGACGACAAAATCCGTCGGAGCAGGTGTTTGTATGTGCTCCGGAGAACCTCTTTCACTGATGTTGTATCCTGAATGCGGCTCTCAGGCACACTCAGGTATCCGTAGGTCTCTCCACCGCTAAGGTGTCTGATAGCACTAACGTCCAAAAGCTCAGCGTCCTTATCTATACCTACTATTCTTCCACATTTCAAACTAATCTTGACACACTTATCCAATCCAAGGTCCATACCGATTTCTCGTGTGTACCTCCTGACGATACTTAAAGCGCCTTCCAGCCAGAAGCATAGATCTTCAAGTCATCCAAATAAAATGTATGAGTGATCTTATGCTCACGAATATTAGTTCCGCCACCGAGGTATCCATGAGAATCGCAGAGTGAAAGAGATAGTGATGTTTTTCAAAAGTAATAGTAAACCTGGTATTCTAAAAGGGCCTTAATCTTTTTATGCACTCTCCTATATTTGCGTGAACCTTCAAGCTTTTCAACGGACAAATGGTAAGTCTATGGGGAGCTGGATCGAAAGCTTTCTTGTAACCAATCCAGGCCATCGACAGACTGTGCTTGTGATTTGCAGAATCTTTGCAGACATTCCTGTCAATAAGCAGGTTTCCCCGAAAGCCTGCTGCGTCTCTTTCTGATCCTCGTTGTTCGTGAATCCCACTCCACACAGGTCCAATTATCCGAACAATCCTGTCATTCAGGATAGATGTGAAGATCTTATCCAACGTGTTCAGACAAGTAATTGGCCTGTAGTTTTTTGGGTTTAAAAAGCCGCCTTTCTTTGATAGGAGTACAGTTCGTTCTAATACCAGCCACTGTGAAATGAAGATCTCCGACTTTAGATATAAGGTAAAGATGTGGTTAGATGTTGGTCTGTAGAAGTGAGCTTCTTCCACAAAAAGTTCTTTATACAATCTGGACCAGCAGCAGAGAAGTTCTTCGTGCCCCTTAATACTTTCTTCACTTTCTTAGCTGTGCTTGGTGGGCATCCTTCCTCGGATACTAGGAGGTTATATTCCACAGATCCTTGAAACGTATTTTCTTCTCAGTGCCTTCATTCAATTGATGTTCTACTTCGTGAATCTCTCCCTGTTTTCAAAAAAAACAGGACGATCACTAAAGAGGCGCGATGTGTCAGGGAGAATTTTTTTTGAATCTTCCTGACCCATCCCTCCCACTTTTTAATTTTTTTTCCTCGCGTCAGATAGTATTCGTATTTTGTGAACAATGTGCTACTTGATGGTCATCAGCTTTGACATCCTCAATGTGTGATGATGGATCCTTATTTCAATTTCGGACCCTCGCCGTAAAAGGCTTACCGGATTTTATGTAGTGAATCACACACTGCATACAAGGCGCGTTTTGTCTTGCCATGCAAATCTTCTTGTTTAGTTGATGCAAGCGCTTTTTAGTCTTTTCATCCATCGTTGGTTTGCTCCTTCGATTTGAATCAGCCAGAGTTCTCGCCGCATCATAAACTGAACAAGTGACGTTCCAGAGGCCGGGGTCCTCTGAGCCATCCTCACGATGGGTAGCATCCATTTCAGCCAGATAACGGGGCTTGGAAGAAACCTGAATATTTATGTTCCTTTTTGTTCTAAAACCGCCATCGTTTCTCAAGGGAAGCCTCGTTTCAGCAGTTGGTCTCGATGTCTCTTCCTGATTTTCGTCTGCAGCTTGTTCTTGCAGCTATTAAGGAAGCGTTCCGCGTACATCGCTTGTTCTCGAAAGGTTCATGGCATGGTTTTGCAACACCTGCTGTAAGAGGTGCGAGAGCTCTGTGTTTTTATGGCACCACAGAGTGTGCAGGCGCGCATTGTGACCTCTGCGCTTAGGGACAGTACTGAGATCATAGCAACTAAGCAGGTCATTATCGAGTTGATCCGTCCATAAAGAACGTCGATTGTCTTGCCAGTTCGTCATCGTGTTTCCATCTAATTTAGCACGAACGATCGGCAATACTGGCCGAACCATTGTCGGGTGCTCTGCGTGATCAATCATTTTGAACCGCATTCATGACTGGACAAGCTTTTTGTATTTCCATAGTAATTTCCATGAGTAGCTAGGGAAGTGATTGTCCATCCTCGTAGAGTCCCGCATGCCCGTTTTCCTGGAGACACCGTAAAGTACACCACACCCAGGTGCCATTCAGCTTTCAGCACGGATTTTTACGCCTTAGCTTGGAAGTTTTTACTTCAGGACCATCCCTGGACCATTGTCCGCGGCTGCTTATTAGTTTTCGTAACCGTATCCAGCAGAAACTCTCGGCACAGGGACCCTCTATCCGCAACCTGAGGACGCGTTCGGTAGCTCAATCATAGGCCTATCAGTTTGAGGCCAAAGGAATCGAACCGAACCAAATGGGGGTTCGTCC
>WSXT02234429.1:0-24465 GCA_011762715.2 Neuroterus valhalla | reverse complement strand
AAAAGATTGATTCCTGAGGATTAATTTAATATTTCAAATCACAACTGAATAGTACTTTAATTTTGAATCAAAACCCGCAACATTCAATCAAAAAGGGAGGAGTTTTAAAAAAATAGGTGATCTCAACCAAGATAGAATAATTTTCACCAAATATAGCAATTTAAAGAGAAAGGATAACAATTCCACTGAAAGAGATCAATTTTTAAATAAGAAGAAAAAGAAGAAACATAAGTTTCTACTCTACAATTTTTTTTTAGCTCGTGGAAGAGAAAGTTCAACTTCATTGTTGAATTTTCAAGAAAAAAAAGACGAATTTCCTACGAAACAGTTCAATTTTTAACCCAGAAATTTAAATTCTCTACGAAAAAATATTTTTCACTCAAGTAGAAAAAAAGGTTATTAAATTGTTGAATTTTGGAGTCAAAAATACTAAGTTTATAAAAAACAGTAGAATTTCGAACCCGAGAATATTCATTCTCAAGAAAAAAATTACTAACTTTCAACCAAGTTGTGGAATTCTTCACTAAAAGAGTGGGATTTTGAACACATGCGAAAATTCTGGAGAGGTGGTTCGATTTTTAACTAGAAGGGATAAGTTTTTGACTAAATTAATAAATTTTCAGACTCACGATTGAAATCCTGACCGAAAAAGATGAATGATCAATCAAAAAGTTCAACTTTTTCCTCATAAAGATGAATTATTTGATGAGAAGACAAATTTTACCAAAAACTTGAATGTCTAAATGAACAGCCAACAAAATGCCCTGTTCTTCTCTAACGCTTTAAATGAGTGCGATTGTACGTTATGCTGTCATTTTTGGGTTTTGCGTATGAATTTTGTTGAATCGTTTGTTTTAGGGGCGGCAATGAGCCATAAACAGTTCGAAAAAAAAAATTTCACGAGTATAACCTAAAATTATGAGTTTGACGGGCGAGATAGTACTTTATTGCACTGGCCGCCGAGACAGTACTTTCTTGCTCTGGCCGCTGAGATAGTACTCTATTGCTATAGGAGGCGTCGAATTCAAAACAATGCGTATGGTAAGGAAACATTTAAAATTTCTAATTCCGGTTTAAGGAAACGATACAAGAGTACGTCTTTTGAATATATTAGAATTTCCAGAAGAAAAACATTCTTCAAGCTATATTTGATATTGAGAAACATTCATCTACAAAAAAGGTTGTTTTTTTTTAATATATGCATACCTGATGTTCCCCGTCGCCCTGTTTTAACCTGAGGACTGCAATGAGAGCGAGTTCACTGTTAGCTTTTACATAACCGTTCTTCTCTTTCGTACCATTGACTAACATGGGAAGTAGTGACCTCAGTAGATCCGGTGACATTTTTTCGGATGGTATATTCCGCGCCAGATGAATACACACCCTCGCTAGCAATTGCTTAACGTCATTGCTGTTGTTATTCATTGACTAGAAAAAAAAAAAATTATTATTTAATTTTCACAAATTAACTGCATGAAATTCTCGCGAAATTAATGTGGTAATTTATTCCACTAGCAGGAATCACACTGGTAAATTAGTTTAAATTTAGGCAAAAATGGAGATAAAATCGAAATTTACTAATAAAAACTTTTTATATCATATGAGTATCTCGTCGATTGCATTTAAGGTCCTTCCACATGACAGCGGCACCTTTTATCATTTATGTTTACAAAAATTTTTTTAGCTACAATGAAATTTGTAGAAAATTTGAAAAAATTAAAAATGACCAAAAATTGAGGAAATAGATGAACAACCGGCATGCACATGTGTACTTGAAATTTTGTTAGATGAATTGTTATCAGTAGATAGATTTTTTTCTTCCAACTTGTTGTTTTCATTTCAGTATTGGCAGGTAAATAAAACCCTAAATTGTTCGAATTATTTTTAATAAGTAAGCTAGAGAAAAATGTAATAAACACAAAATTGAATATTTGCAAAACCTACTTTTCTGTTATTGTTTCCTTCAAGCTTTATCCCTACTGCACAATAATCAGAACTATATTAATTAACTACACATTATTATGTTCGAATACGCTACTTTTTAGTACAAAATGTTCAATTTCCAAAATTTTGTTTCCCCAACCTACAGTCTCCATGTTTTCTAGGGAAAAGCTTTTTAAAATATTTCAAGGAGTCAACTTTTGAGAGCGTAAATGGTTGATAATCTTTAGGTAAACGGTTTCTTAATATCATAAACTGAGGTAATAACTCACCCTAACGAAGGGTGTCAGAATTTGTTGTGGAATTGGTAGACCTTCAAGCATCAGATACTGGAAAAGGTATCCACAAGCACGCACACCGTTCATTGCAATCTGAGTCCTATCAGCAGATAAGTGAGAAAGAATAACTTTGCAGACTCGCTCTTTCTCCTTTTCAGAGTAAATCGTAACTGGAGCTTCTTTGAGCGCTACAAAAAGAGCCGCGGAGCGACCATGTCGCAGCATCCAGTCGGCATTAACATCGTTGCCTGCATAGCCAATCAAAATAAAATGTTATTAGTTGATCGACATGAAAGATGAAAATATAGGTTCTAAGAAAAGTGAATCGTACATAACAAATGATCATTGAGTGCCGCCGTTAGCTGGTCAGGACTAAGCCACCTTAAGAGTGCTCCATAACAACCTGCCACCGCACTCCTCGTCACGTCTTCCGGATGTCCCAGCATCCCAGTCAAAGTCACAAAGACTTGTTTCTTCAGAGGTTCTGTCATTTTATCTCCAGAAGGCGTTATAACTCCACGCAGGGCTTGCAACATCGTTTCCCTAATGTAAAATATATCAAAATTAAATAAAGAAGTATTTAAACAGTTTGATTTATGAATGATTTTCTCTTCAGGAACAAACAATCAATTACCACGTGAAAAGCTCAACACTCTTTAAATTAGAATGAGAAGCTTTCAGTTTGAATTAACTATCTTTTTCTGAAGTCCTTCAAACATGAGATTGTGTAAGAAATATTGAAAAATGTGTTCTTATGAACTAGAATACATATTCAAAATATTAACAATAAAAATACGAAAACCACTATCAGACAATAAAATATTAGCATAAAACTATATATTCAAACCGTATAGCAATTTCAACAAATAAAAATGTTAAGATCATCTCAGGTAATTTATCCAGAGATCGCCTTATTTTTGTGTTAATTTGAGATATAGGCAGAAATTTGGGACGATTATTTATGAAAATTTCTTTTTATATCACCCATATTAGCTACGACTCACTCCATGAAGGAGAGAAAAAGTTCAAATTCGTGAAAAAAAGTATTGCATTTATGAATGGTCCCTTACATTCCAATTTTTCAGAACATAATTACCTAATTGCTGGATCGTCCGCTGTTTTAATTCCAGTATGCAGTTCAGCAAATAAGGGATCAGTTCGAGTGTGGATAACAATGAGATTGCTGAGTGCATAGGCTGCTTTTAGGCGCACTTGTCTGTTGCTGTCGTTCAACGCTTTCAAGAAAGTTGTCTGCAGTTGAGGTAAGAATTGTTTCAACATCACTCCCACCTGCAAAAAACATAAAAGTTTAGAGTCTATTGTAAAAGAGAAGGATTGATAATAAATTACTGTAATAATATCAATTATTAATCCATTTTAATGTACCTTTCCTAATAATATTGCGAGAGTTTCAAGGACAGCAGCTTTAACGCTCCAGTTAAAACGATCTCCCAGGATTCGGATGAGTGGTCCGGTAATGTGAACCACGCTAGGTTGCAGAGCGGTAGCACTCGTTAGTTTTATAACTTCGCCCAATCCTTGCGCCGCTTGTTCTTTGACTTCCGGAGCACCGTTAAGAATAGCTTCTCTAAATATGGGCAGAATGGGTGTAATTCCTTTTGGAAGACAGAAACCAGGCAAAAGATCTTGACCTTTCAGATCAGAGGCTGCGAATCGGACGGCCTGTCTAATATCCTGTACGTAGACCATTTGTTCGTTTGCTGGCACAGTCTATGGAAGAAGAAGGGCTTTTATTAAATGATATTCTTTGTCGATTCTCAGAAATAGAATCAATAGTCTGTGGCACAAGGAGCTTTATTGGCAAAGAAAACGACCACCGCGGGTCAGTGGCGCTGCTGTATCAAAACAAATATGGCTGCTCGGGGGGACTGAGCTTACAAGAAGGCTTATTGCATATAATCTAGAAATAAAATTGAGGGCGAAAGAGTTTTGAATTCGGGTTTTGTGATAATTTGTGGAGCATCTTTTAAATCTAATATGTGCATCGACTTGCTGTTTTCTCTATGTTCACGGACAAGTGGCTTGTCATCAGAATTTTGATATTCAAGATTCAGCCATCTGAGCGTTTATCTACTGATACTATTTGTCCAGAATTGTTTTCAGTGTTGACACTGGCAATCCCAAATTTGGGCACTTTTTGTAAACTTAAATGAAATCTATTGCTATTTTTTTAAAGTTGCAATTGGCAACAAAGCAGCAGCCACTGGTATTATTTACTTTTCTATGTTTTGTAGAAAAGTCCATTTCCGTGCACTTATATTCACACTTTAAATGTTGCAAGAAATTCAAGATATGTTTAAAAACATGTTGAGCGTTATCTATTTATTTAAAAAAATATATAATTGAGTTGATCAATGCGCAGAGCACATGTAAATTATGATATAGGTACTTATACAGATCCCTGTGGGCAGCCATTTTGAATAGTATGCTTAGTGGCCACCAGGTCTCGCATCGCAAGTTTAAAATGCCAATAGCCTGAGCGCCAGGGGAGAACCCATCGGGGCTCTCCGCCCGTCTTCAAACAAAACTTGATTTAATAGTCAGAAAACCCAAATAAGGAATGCGCTTAAGACGAAGAAGTGCCCTTTATCGTTTCAGGGAAAAGCATCTACTTTGCTCCTCTTAAACACTTAACTCTTAAACACGAAAAAGGAAGGCAACCATACTCGTTTTGCTATGAACATATAATTCTACTTTATTATTGAAATTGTGAACTATTTTCTTGCCTACCTTTGTAACAGCAGTAAGCGCTTCCCAACTCATCAGCAACACATCTTTGTCCTCATCAGTGAAAAGGTGAATAAGCCCTCTAAGTAGTTGAGAAACATATTGACTATAATCTGCCCTTGTATCTCGGCAAAATGCACACAGAAGTGTTGCAGCGCTTCGCCTTATAGGGGTTTCTTTGGACCTTGTCGCTTCCATCAGCTGGTCCATGACTGTCCTGACTCCAGTTTCATCCGTAACGGAGAGAATCACTGCTTGACAGTACTCTAACTCCTGCATCTCATACGAAGTTCCCTGAGAGCTGGATAATGCTGTCAATAAAGCGGGTAGAATCTTGTGAAGGAATCTGGTTAGAGCTTCACCAGCAACGCTGACAAGGATTGATAAAGCTTTCGTGTTAACTGGCGGTGATGTTAGTTGCGGAACCAAGTAAGGTAGAACAACTCGAGACTTGATTGCCATGACTTGGCGTAGACCATCCAAAGTGTTTTCAGCCTCTGCTTGATCAGGTGAGTTTAGCTGAATTAACATTGCTGGGAGAATATCGTCCAAAGCTCGAACGCCGACGGTTGTATGTAGACTGTCAAAGGTCTTCGCAGCTGCTTGCCGAACTTCAGGAAGCGGATCGCAAAGTGCTTTCCTAACTGTTGGTACTAAACTGTTGACAAATGTGAGGACCATGTCTTTGCTGGTACTAGCCATTATTTCAGATAGGCCAATACATACTCCCTGCCTTTGATCAGCTTGTTCACTTTGGAGACCTCTCTCCAAAATAGGAATGATCTCCGGCAGAACTCTTTCGCCCAATTTCCTGACCAGATCACCTAAAGTTCGCGCTGCCACCTGTCTCTTATCATAGCTTGTGCTAGCTAAACATCCCAACAGTAAACTGAATAACGTCGGCAGTATCTCCCTCAGAGTCTTTGGTGTGTTGGTGACTACCACTTTCCAAACGTGAAGAGCTGCTTGTCTAACCATAAGAGCAACATCTGACCTTCCCATATAAAGTCCAGCCAAAACCCTGTTTCTTCTTTCGGCTCCGAGAGCTCTAATGATCGCCGTATGAGACTGTTCTGTTCCAAAATTATCATCTTCGCTTGCTGTTTCAGTTGACATTTTACCTGATACTCCAGATATTCTATAAAGTAAATCTCCAAGCAACTGTACTGAAGAGTATCTAATTCGCCAGTTATCGTCGAATAATCCCTTCTCCAACTCTGGTAACAATAACATAATAGCTGAATCGGCATAAAGCGTCACGATCCTCTGCCCAGCTCTAAGAGCAGTTTCTCTAACATATTCATTCTCATCTGCTAACGCCTTAAGAATCGGATTGATAATCTGACCAATATATGGCGTAAATTCCGTTGTGAAAGCCGATGGCATGTAGATGAACATCATTATATAACCATCCTTGACATGAGGCGCGATGTCTGTGCGTTCAGCAGTGCTGATGATTTCTGGCATCAATTTGTGAAGCTTTTCAACTCCCAAGCCTCTAACGACTTCCGACAATCCCTGTGCAGCTCCAGATCTATCAACGCTACTCGTTTCTGAAGTTAAGGTTTGCATCAACCATGGCAGCAGATCCTCGAAGCTAGATTCTCCCATTCCACGGACCATCGCTCCCAATGCTCTTGCGGAAACGCTTCGAACTTCAGGAACGGGATCAAGCAAACTTGTCTTAAGTCCAGGGATGATTGTCGGCAAATAAGGAGTCAAATCCTTCTGATCTGTGAGTGAATACATGTTCCCGATGATTTGCGCAGCCATCTTTCTTGTTTCTGTGGAGCGATCCATAAAAGCTCTTTGTACAACGGGCATGATCAACGCTAGTGAAGGTGCATCTATGAAGTGTACGAATTGCGTATCAAGTAAAGTTTGCAGACACGTTGCCGTTTTTCTCGAAGGATCTTGGAGGGCCTTCAACAAAACAGGCACTATCGCCTGGATTTCAGGATTTCTGATAACACTGCCTATGACTTTGAGAGCCTCGGCTCCGGCTTCTTGTACCTTAGTGTGGGAATCGCTAAGAACTTCGATCAGCTTTGGAACGATGCTGGGTAAACAACTGCTAAGTTGCTTCGGTGCACAGAAAGCCATTGCTCCTAACAGTTCTACTGAACCAGTTTTTGTTCTCCAGGAGTCCTCCTCTAGTGCAGCGAGTAAACTTGGTAAAACTAGTTTCACTCCATGAGCAGAGAGTTTACTCATAACCACTCGGGCGGTGTCATCTGTAGCGGCTCTTACGTACTGACTAGAGTCTCCGAAACAGAGAAGCAAATGTGGCAGAACATGCACGATATAAGGTTCGAAGAGCCTGCCAAGCATCATACAGAGCATCTCAAAGGCAAACAGCGCTCCCTCCCTGTGTCTATAGTTTTTTTTATCCTGGATTGCATTAGTTAAAGTGGTCATGATATCAAGTTGTTTTAAAGCTAGGATTCCCATGCCTTTAATAAGCCCAGCCAATCCATACGCGGCGCCCTTACGTTCTCCGTACTTATCAGATTTCAGAAGTTGGTCCATGAGTTTGTCCACGATTTTTGGTGAATCTTCCTTGATGGACGGAACCAAATGAGGAAGGCAGTTAGCTACAGCTTCTTGTACCTGTTGCGAAGGTGTGGAAAGCGCAGCAATAAGCCTCAAGACTATAGGTTTGATTCTTGGATCGTCCTTCTCCAAATGCCTAGCAAGAGATCCCATGAGGATGACAACAGATTGTTTAATGGAATCAAAGCTACCAATTTTCGGTGCCTTGTCCATAAAGTTTTCAAATACTGGGAGTAGGGAGGTGATATTATCTTTTCCATGAAGATCTACAGCGGCTACGGCTGCTGTTAACATATCATTTCGTACTGTAGCATTTCTGTCTCCCAATCCGGTGGAGACGAAGAATTGAACGAGGCGTTGAATTGTTTCAGGAGTAAGCAGCGGGGCAAGTTGCGCGAGAGCGAGGGCGACTCCTCTCCGAGGTCCCCAAGTGTCAACTGGCTGCTCCACGACTCTACCAAAGTCGTTTAGTTTTGGTGGAATCATGGCTAGCTTTTCTTGGTAGAGTTCAAGTAATTTTTCTAATATCTCTGGCATGAGGTGGGGATCCTTAGTTAGTAAAGCGGCAAGTGCACTGGCCGCAGCTTGCTGTATGGGTTCGACTGGATGAGCGATATCTTGGATAAGTTCATTACAAAGAACCTCACTGTTTGCTTCGAGTCCAGCTTTTTCCCAGAGCTCATCGGCGAGAATCTTATTTTCCTCGCAGATGTCAGATTTGGCAACCCAGATTCGTCTTGTAAGGCGAAGCAGTTCAGGGTAATCTTCTTTATCGTGGGAGAAGGCTCGATGTATGACGAGAAGACCTCGAAGCGCGGCGTCTCTTACAGCGGGCAAAGAGTTTTGAAGTGCTCCTGTAAATAGATTACGTAAATTGACGTGTGTTTGAAAAAAAGTTACAGTATTTCCTCTGATAACCACTAGCAGGGTGGCTACTTTGGACTCTGAATAACTTGACAAGCTCTCTAAATGTCCAAAAAAGACAATTTCTTAACCATTTAAAAAGTCCTAATTTTTTCTTAAAAATGAAGTAATGACACGTTCCTTCAGATTTTATCTAGACACATTTCAAACCAATTTTTCTTCAAATGCCTCATAAACTAAATTCGGAATTTTGAAAACATTGGAACATTTAGAAACAACAAAATTAACATTTTGAAAAACCGTATGGGAACATGTTCATCAAACATTTTTTCCAAATTACTATAGGGAACAGATCCACAACTTTCAAGTTAATACATTTGCCAGCCCGTCTCATTTTTTAAAATGTAGCAACGATAATATTTGAAACTTCTCGAAAAGAATGGTTTGAGCTTCAATCACGCCAAAAAGTTAACTATATAAACATTTTTCCATTCACGGGTTTATCAGAAACAAGGAATAAATACGCGTGCCGAGTGAGTTTCGTAAAAGTGACGGAGGCATTAGGTCGACAATATTATAGTCTTATATTTATCTAGGCAAAAAACTCACAAGTACACAAATTGCCGCTAAAATATGTAAGATAAAATCCTTACCAGTCAATGATTCAATGTCGTCACTTGACGCTAAGGCAGCACCATCCACTCCACTTCCCGAGTGCGCAACATCCAAAAGAGTAGCAACCGCTTGTGACTGCACTCTTCCAGTCGTTGTGCTCATGAGTTCAATAAGGAGATCAAACATCTGCTTCCTCGGCAACAACTTCGGATGGCGTGGGTCTTTCGGATTCGTCAACTCACCTCGCTGTTTCGCATGATCTTGGACAATCTGCAGCCCCTGCGTAATGATACTATCGTCCTTGCTCGACAGCAAAGTTTTCCTAATGAACGGAAAAACGTAACAGAAAGCTGAAGCAGTGAGAAGTTGCTTTTGCTTCACAGTATGGTGATGAATCAGATTCAATGTCCTCTTAACCGCACTCTCCAACTCTTCCTCCTCCCAGCTAGGATCCAAATCGCATTGTGGTTGCCGCTGCCGAAGTGTAATGTGAGCTACCAGATCGCTCAGAGTAGGGTCGTTAGATATAGTTACAGTTTTTCTCAAAAGTATGAGCAAATCCTTCATCGTTGGCGCTGCTAGTGGAGAGGCTAGATTCTTTAAAACCACGGAGAGTAGATCTTTCAAGTGAAAAGACAACTCCATACCGTTTCCACGCAAGAGAGCGTTGATCAACGAAACCACGTCACTGATCTTCGCGTTTAGTACCGAAAGTCGTTTTCTGATTGCATTCTCTTTAGCGGTCTGAGCCTTCAAAGCTTCTTCCTGTTTCGGGGTCAGTTTAGGTTCTTTTATCTTTCCTTCTCTCTTCCTTTTCTCATACAACTCCCTCCGCAACTGAAGCTCCTCCTGTTGCTCCTTGAATGAATAAACTTTACTCTCTCTTTTCATGTTCATTGTATTAAGGATATCGCTTTCATCATTCCCAGGTATAACACTCTTGTCGTAGAGCTCGCCTTCTGGAGTCAAAAACGTAAAGTATTCGTCTTTAGAAATCCTTAGAATTTCATAGTCGTCTAATTTGCTGACTATCGATGGCATAAGAGTAGGAAAGATGACGTCTGGAGCTAGTGATGCTATTTTTGCAAGGGCGTTCTCATAACTTAACGTAGATTTGTATTCCTGCACAAACATCTTCCTTATCTCGCCACCAAAGCATTTGAGGAAATCCTCTAGCTTAATATTAAAATTCTTCAGTATGTTAAACCAAAGGTACGGCACTGCCTTCAGAATCGCGGGATGATGAGCGGGGATTAAGGAATCGCGGATCAGCTGCATCGCGGGTGTCTCGAAGAGGAAAGACCCAGAGCAGATCGCTAATAATCCATCCGCAAGAGCTCTTCCGCTAGTTTCTCCCGACAACTCTTCTTTGATCTCTGTCTCAGCTTCTGACTTAGTTTTTGCAGTATCCAGAGCTTTGTTGAACTCAAGAAGGAGAGACTGGACTGGTTCGTAGGTGCTTAAACCAGTTAGGATCTTCTTAACCAGAGGAGCGCAGCGTCTGCGAGTAGACGAGTTTGGCGCTGTTATACAAGTAATGATTGCTCTGTGAACGCCCACAAGGGCTTTCTCATTTAGTCTATCTGAGAATTCACCTATAAGCCGTTCGCAGAGCTGCATCAGATGGAAAAGTATTTCATCGCTGCAGGTAGAAAGGTACTTCTCTGAGAAGAATACTTGATCGTCGATCGCACTCCAAAGCACACTCTGTTTGTCGTTCTCAACTTGTCCTGCTAGAATAAGTTTCAAAAGTAGATAAGAAGCTACCACACCCTCTGTAACAGCCGCAGGCTGCGCGCTTAGCTGCAAGGATCGGCTGATAGCTTGCGTTAAAAGCGGAGCTACAGTTGATGATTGAGTAGCGATCGGGGCAGTAAAAAACAATTTAATATACGCAGTCCTTACTCCAGCCGTCGAGGTTTTAGCGGCCATTCCCGTCTTGAAGATGTCAATCACGTCCTTCGGGATCTCATTGACAAATTTATTGCACCAGAGGCCCATCATTTCGACTGCGTGAATCAACGTCTTCTCGTGAACCTCAGTTTTGAGAACTTGTATGAAGTGCCCGCAAGCTATCGCTGCAAGTTTTTGTACGGTGCTCCCGCTGACGGAATTATAACTGAGATTCCCAGCGCCTTGGAGAACGGAAATCTTGTGAGTCGCAACCGTTAGTTTTCCCTCAGAACCGTTGAAAACAGAAAATACGGAGGCGAGAAGGTTTTCAACTGCTGTGGAGTCCGAGCACTGAAGAGCGAGACGGCGACAAGCATCTGCAGCTTCTTCGCGCACGAGGTCTTCTTTGGAATGAAGGTTTGCGAATAAGCCTTTGCTTATGTCTTGACTGTAGCGACTTAGATCGAGGCTCATACCAGTGAGAATATGACCCACTGACTCGATTATTATTTCTGGATTGCGAAGCATTGCTTTTTGTAGCGCCGGTAGTAATTGGTTTTTGAAATCATCGTGGGATACTCGATGTAAGAGATGAACAGCTGAATCGACCACATACAGCTCTGGCTTCTTTTTGCAACTGATGCAGATTTTTATGAACGCTTCGAGAGTACCGTTCTGTAAAGACATAATTTTTACGAAAAGTCAGGCGAGAATCAGGAAAAAAGGGAAACGAGAGGGGGGGGGGGGCAATCAGCCTTACAAAAATCATAAAAATTCACAAAATTTCACAAAAACGGTAAAAATTTCATTCTCATGGCAGTTCGGTACTTTATCTGTAGGCAAAGGGGCTTTTTTCTTCTTCAAACGAGGGCTTTGGTTGAAGGTTGGTTGAGGGCTGGGAGTTGAAATACACTACCAGTCAAAAGTTTGGGTTAACTCAATAATTTTCATATGTAAAAAATAGGTTTTTCTCCAATTATCGCTATTTATTCGTATTGTTTACATTAAAATAATCATGCCTGCATAAAGATACGATGAGCTTTACAAAATCTTTTAGTATTTCTTTCAATTTTTGACTCTACAATGTATCTAATATATTCAATGCAAATTCAAAAATAAAGTAAATGAATCCTAACCTTTGACCGGTAGTGTACATACGTAAATTCTCTATTTGAGGGCGTACAAATATGAAGTAACTGTCGGTATAGAGTTACGATGTCTTTGGAGTGACTGCCTATCTTCTAAAAAAGGTATGGCTGCGATCAAATCATGAAATTCGAAATAAGGTATGCGGGAATACGGCACAGGGTCGTTTCAGAACGAAATTTTATCGTGAAAATATAGAGCAAAAGCTGAAGTGTCACCCACGTTTTAAGAAACTCAAAATCCTTAATTTAGAGTCTACTCATAAAAACGCTCATAACAACTCAAATAAAATTACAAACTGGTTCCTTTCCATTTGGACAAAAAGTATGCACACTTGTGTGATACAACTGGCATTTATTCATTAGAATTGATGCCTTAATACCGCTTTTATTTTTATTTTTGAAAGTAATTTTTGTGAGAAAGCTATCAAAAATTGGCTAAATGCTTCAGGACCTGTTGCCGGTAGAAAAACATTAGAAAGTAATTTAATATGTCGAAAGATTTTGAAAACGATTGATAGAATTTACCAAAAATTTCCTGTTCAAATCAACTGATGTTTCATCCCACCATTTTTTCTTTCAATTTTCATCAAAAGTAGACTTCGATTCCCTACTTCGTAGCTTCCTTGATTTTTTCTAGTATTTCTTGTCAGTGAGAACCCCCGAGTTTTTGAATGTATTTTTCTAAATGGACTAGGCAGGAATAATTTTGAAACACATAAAGAATCTATTCTAGAAAGCCTTTTGTCTTTCGGTTCTGTTCAGTTTGAACCCTTCATATGGCCGAAACATTTTTTAAAGTCAGATAAAAAGTTCTAGTATAAGAAAAAACAACGACAGAGAACCGAGAAGATATTTGAAGAATGTGCTGCGTTTACATTTTTTATTTCCTTGAGTTATGAATTTTTTTTCGATACATTTTTATCAGCAGAATAATATAATAATATCCTTTATTACCGAAAGAAATGAACTGCGCGAGAAGTCATTTACATTTTTTTTTGTCTTCTGGAGACAGACTTTTTAAATATTTGAAATTCTCAAATGAAACTTCCAACGACACACATGCTGCAAGGGCTAATTTTAAAAATTACCTGACTTTTTCATAATCTCTTTCTGACCAGTTTTTTATTCTCCATGAACAATAATCTTTATATATAAGAATTTGGATCTTTTAGAATTATTGATAAAAATTTTGATTGATTGCTGTTTTTTCCTCTTCTTTTCATGATTTAATATACCCGAATAATAGCTCAAAGTTTCTTGTTTTTTTCCCCAAACAAATAAAAAAGTTATAAAACTCCAAATGAAAAACTTACAACTGATACATAGGAAAAATAAGAAAATAAATTTAATCATTTTGAAGGTGTACAGCCAAGTTCAGAATTACTGAACCAATTGACTTCAAAAATTGACAAAAAGAGAGCCATTTAAAATTGGAACGAAATTTAGAAGAGCAACCTGACCATTATGATCCTGGAATTTTTCTCAATTGTCAAGAAATCATTCTCAAAATCAAATCATTTTAACGGGCTGTCCATAAATTACATATTACAATATAGGTGAGGGGATAACGATATTTCCCATGGCGAATTGAACTATCGCTCTTCCATTATTAGGATAATTTACCATAGGAAAGATCATTAATATTTGAAAACAAAAATTGGAATCTTTTGACAATTATTCTAATTCTTGTACAATTTTGTATAGCTCATAAGATTTAAATTCAAAATAGATCTTTATTATTTCCGACAGTAATATAACGTTCCTCTTATACAGATTTCCTGGCCTTACATGATCAACCACATCCTCTGCCTATTCCCTAATTTTCAGGTTTGCTTTAAGGGAGTATGTTGGATAAGCCTAATAAAAATGAGAATTTCTTGTAACTTTGACAGAACGCGTGTTATAGCTTACTTGAGCTATGGTTCAAGTTTTGTGACCCTTCGGTACCTCAAACTCGAGAAATTAATTATGAAAAAAACATGTGATCTTATGGGGGAATGCAGTTTTTGTAGATAATAAAGATACCTAAGAATGATAAAATTATGGAAAAATTCTGATACGTAGAAAAAAAAGAAACCCATCGGTGTTTTCAAAATTATCATTCAGAACTTGTATCAATAGATATTAAATAATTTATATCGTAAATTTATTCGTAACAATGTTATTTTCAATAGTTAATTTCTCGAGTTTGAGGTTCTGAAGGGTCACGAAACTTGAACAGTAGCCCAAGTAAGCTATAAGACGCGTCCTGGAAAAATTACAAGTAATTCTAATTTTTATTAGTCTTATCCACCATACTCCCTTAGCATGTGGCTACCCTGCTACGAAATCCTCTTCTTCAACCTCAAATTACAGACATACTTTCAAATTTTCAGGAAGCGCTTAAATATCTGCATTTCTTGAAAAATGTACAGTTTAATGTGCTATCACATGTTTTGAATAAGAGTAATTAGATAAGACCTTATACAAAGGATAAGCAATAAATGCAACCTATACACATGAATCTAATCAGGAATCTTGATTTGAAATAAGTCATCATAACCCATAACTGTATCGATTGATAGCATAATTTACGTAATTTTTACAACAAAATATAACAGACCATAGCTTTTCCTCGAATAAGTCATAATTTTTTGACAACTTCTAATTGTATTCACTTGCATCGTATTTGGGAATATTATAAAGTTTAGGAGAGTAACAAAATTAAAATTTTGCAAAATTTGAGAAAATTTTTCTTACTAATTATTATATTAATCAAATTTGTTGAGAAAAATTCGTGATCGACTCACCTTAAGTTTCTCGGCCAGTTCATCCTGTTTACTCTCCACTAAATACTTCATAAGAAGGCTAGACAAAACAATGACACCACTGCTTGCCTCCAAGCTGCTCAAATTCTCAACGTATTTTTCCTGGATACCGCTAACAGCATTCCACTGGTTTACGAGGAGAGTAAACACTTTTCTTGATACTTTAGCGTCTCCTGAAGCCAAAGCAGCAGCACTCAAGTTTGCCTGAGCTTCTATTAATTTCGGTAGCTCTGAATAATTTGATTCAACTCCTTTGCTGATTCCGTGCAGGACAATTAATGTACTCCATTTTAATGCCAGGTAGGCAGTCAATGCTGTGTTGTGTCTAGAAAAGACGAGGTGAACAATTATTGTATTTTCATGAATAATTATTAAAGTGAAAAATAATTGTTTTTAACAAACAATATAAAATATTTCAGTGTGCGACATACGAGGGTACCACATTTTTATGCCAGTTAGCTTGTTCTGCAACAACACTTGACATATGCTTGACGGCTGCTTCCGGTTGTTCTTTCAATAAAGAAATAATCAAATTTTTCACGTAGGATTGAGACGTCGTATCTCTGTAGCGATGTAAAGTGATGGAAGTAACTTTACATATTCCGCCCACAAGCTTCTCGTTGATGCCTTAAAAACAACACATTTTTGTACACGATTGTATTGAATATAAATGATCTAAAAATAGAAACCTAGAATTACTGCAATTCATCAATATATACTTATTAATAGAAAGATCAAAGTTTTAAAACTAAGAACAATATAAGAAAAAAGTTGGGGAACGTTTAATGATTATAATTAGGCAATCAGACTACGAATCTGGAATATGACCGAATGTTGTTTTATCTCTTTCGAGGATTAAGACATTCATTTTCTATTAAAAAAACTGACCTATTCATCCATATGTCAACTACAATGGAATTACAAAATTTATTCAAAAAGTATACCAGAATAAAAAAAAAAGACTAATACTTAATGGAACATACTTTTGAAACAAATTTGTGAAGGACACATACCTTTGGATCTGGATACCGCAAATAATCGCAAATTTATGTTTCATAGTTTCAACAACTTGAAATATACGACAATTAGGAATGAAAAATTCATAATAGAACGGCTTACACAATTTCAAACTTGAAATGAATTTTTTTTTTCAATTTTGTTGAAAACAAAAGTTGCGCAGAGTTGAGCTGAATATGTGTACATTTATGCTGAAAAATTTTTTCTTTTGATTTTGATGGAAGACTCCCTATTTTTCATTTATTTTCAGAACTGCAAATTCTTGATCAGAACTTATAAGTATCAAACAAATTCAATTTTTTTAATTCAGACAAAATAAGATTTGTGTTGTATAATGATGTATAAACAGCAGGGAAACGAACAATAATGAACATGAAATAAATATTACTCTGTTTTATCAGAACAGAATTTCCGTGATACTGATATAAAAATTTGTTTAGATTTCATTTTTCTTGAACGGAGAAAAACTAAAATTGAAATGAAACTCAAACAACTCATGCGAACTCGATAAAATGGTTTGTGTTTTATATGCGTTGGAATTGTTCAGAATTGTGTTTTTCACTCAATTTAACACTATTGTTCTTCCTTCTGCTGAAATGAACCGTACCCCCTTGCAAGTCAAAACAGAGGACCCGGAAGTTAAAGATTTGAGTTAACGAAAAAACTTGAATCGTCGAAGATATGTTTCGTTCAGGTTTGTAAAAGTATGCAAGCCAATCGATAGTTAATAAATATAGTTGAAACAAAAGAAAACAACATATTGTAAAAGCATTTGAGGGAAAAAATGAGCTAAAAGTTGCATGGCTTACCAGGATTTGACAACACGTTAGCGACATTCTGGAAAATTTCTCTTCGCTCATTTTTGCTAGCGGTTTGAACGCGATTCGGAAGATCCTTTAACGCGTTCATCAACTGCAATGAAAAATGAGAATTAAAACCCGTATTGCCGATATAATCAGAAGTTTAATGATTCCACGTGACAAACTTACCTCGGTAACCGCCATATTTCACGGAAAACCGGGGAAAGTAGAATACAGAACACTGATTGCTTATCCAAGTTGGTCGACTCTACGGCACGAAGTTAGAGGTGCAAAGTCTCGATGGATCGATGAAGGTTGATTCGCGCGCGGGACCAGTAGGTGGCAGCATATTGAATTTAAAACTCTCGGTCACAGAAAATCACCTTATATTTTATCTTGAATTAGAAATGATGTATAAATATTCAAAAAGTAATTTTCTATTGTACCAAGGACGTATTTACTTCAGTTGAAATATATTGATTAGAGGCAAAAGATTCATGCATCAACTAAAAGAAATATTTTCTTCGGTGATATTTGCTCACTAAAAAGAAAAAATTTCTTCGCAAAAAATATAAGAATTATTAAGTCAGAGAAATAATTTCTTGGATGCCAGGAACCTAGGGACCTAGTAACCTACTTCTTTATTCCAATGAATACGAGTCCTTGAACTAATAAATACTTATATGAATTTTTTAATTTATCCATGCGTGGATCAAGTAATTGCTTTCTCCGAGTAGAAGAAATATATATGTATTTCTCACAACCCCTGCAAAAACAATACAAACCATTTTTTAATCTTAAAATACTTATTCCGGAGTATTGAACGCATTCAAATGAGAGTTTCAACACTTTCGAACTCTTTTTAAACCTTTAAAACCTTTCGAAATTTCTCAAGATGATTAGGAAGTTTTTAGAACCTTATACAGCCCTATAAATTAATCTTAAATACTGTAGAATTCCTAGAATAATTTGGAATGCTTTAGAATTTTCTTAAAATATTCAAAATCCGTCAATATAATCAACTGAAAAATGTTGAAAGCCCGTGAAATCACATACACTTTTTAAAAATCATTTGAAATGCATAATGATTTCTTGAACCTATTAAAATTACTTGGAATCTTCAGAGTCACAATGAAATTAAAAACAATGGAATCGTTACAGTAAAGATTGATTTTATCATTTCATTCCATGGGTTTCGAAAAATAAAAAATAATACCCAAAATACTTATGATGAAAAGTTTCGTCTCATGCAATTCGTATTGTTGTTTGGCCCTCGGCGACCAGACATCTTGCCATATGACGTAACAACTAGGGACCGAATATGCGCATGCGCCCTGCGTGGTTTTAGGTTCGATCAATCGATTATCTCAATCATCTGTTTGGGTGAGTTTGCAGCAGTTTGCAGACAGCTTCAGAGTGCGTAGTATATAACGTAGATTGGAGTTGTTCTGTTTTATTCCCAAAATCGTATTTTTTATCATATTTTGACTGATTGTATTCTCCAGTTGCTATGCCAAAATGGCAGAGTCTATTATTATAATTTTATAAGTGAGAAATATTATAAAATACGCCAGTTGAATGTGTTAAATAAGTGATGTCCTCGTTTACATTCTCCCAGAAGGTATTCACCCCGGTTCCACCCGAGAAGGGGAGTTTTCCTCTAGATCATGAAGGGCTTTGTCGTACTCTGATGATCAAGTACATGCGTTGTCTTTTGGAGAATCAAAACGAGACGTCAAAGTGCCGAGATGTTACGAAAAGTTATCTCGAGTGTAGAATGGAGAACGGCCTCATGGCACGCGAGGAATGGGCAAAGCTCGGCTTCTCCGACCAGGTCAGGAAGGAAACGTAATGACGATTCTTCCTCCAAACAAAGGTCCTAAGTCTGTAGACAGTTCTCGATTATCATCTCAATTATCTCAAGAAGCGCTCCAAATCTAAAACGTTTGCAAGCTTTCCAAAACACCCTGCTCCAATTTTAATCCGAAATCTTATCGGATTAGGACGAAGGATCTGTTCTCGTTCATCTACTCTGTGCAAGGTTCTAATGGTACATATTGTATACATATTCTTTGGAAAGGAAACACTGTTTTGATCTCGTGTTATGATTATTGTTGAGATATATTATATATATATATAAATATATAAATATATGTATATACTATCAAAGCACTCTGGACACGGACAAGTGAGTATTATCGGATTTACTTGTGACTTATGCCTAATTGTGTTATTTTACGTGCTCCAGATTGCATATCTAAGTACTAAAAAACGAATAATTCATAAAAATCTTAGTGAAACTGAATTTACACAACTATCAAGCTGGAGAGCTTCCATGCGTGTCACGGGCAATGTTTTGGAGATTTTAAAGGTGAAATTGAGGTTAGGAAGTTCATATTTGGATGCCCTGATTATGCGATACGTAAATAGACAAATTGAAAACCATGATCATAGTGATTTTATAAGGAATAGCAGTTATTATTTGGCTAAGAATGAATGAAATGAATTTTAACAATTTTAGCATAATTTTCTTAACGCTAACGTGAACCGATCTCCTAAAATTGAAACTACGCGAATGTATGTGCAATTAGCAGAAATATATGCAAGGTGATTGAAAAAAATTATAATTACCTAAGTTTGGATTCAGAATTCGAATGCTCAACTTTTTGTCGCTCTAAAATTAAATTGTTTAATTTCAAACTAAAATTTTTCATACCGTCATCAACAGGGACTATTTTGAATTCCCATAATCTATTACAGGATCTGAAAATTTTTTATGTTTGGAACCGTCCTGGTGAAATGTTCGAATTTTTTGCCTGACCTAATTATCGTATCGTGTCGTATACAAAAACTGTTCCACTAAGATGCGGATAATTTGGTTGTGTCAAAAAGCGATGCTAAAAAATTGAAATAAAATTTAAAAATGCCAGCCAGGAATCTGTTAAATTTCCAGGTAAGGCAAGTAGATTATGCATAGTAGGAGATGGGTCTAAGCAAAAATTTAAGTTAGATCCTTTGCCTTTGTAAGGAATGTTGCAAAAAATTTCATTGCTAATTGAGCTGAACGTTTGGTAAATGCGATAATGGAGAGTTCATAAGCGCCAATAGCAATATGTGATTATTAAACCGATATAATGCCAATTCACCCTTTTTTGATGTACGGTTTTAGTTACTGAATTATTAACACTTAATAATACCTTTAGGATTTTGAATTATTGCATTTGGGATTTTTTTCGGTGAAGCTTTTCCAATGGCAAATCATGCAATTTTTGTTGATTTCTGAAGTATCCAATCTGACAATTAGACAAGCCTTCTATGCATAAGATATTAAGGTAATGACGTGATTCTTGTATCCGTCATAGGTTCGAATTATTAGAAATCACAATAATAATGTGAGAAGCATGATGTGTTTCATTCAACGAGAAAATGTACCTGTTTCAAGTTTGCGTTGTGAACTTCTTAATTTCGCCAGATCAAGAATAGTTAGATAAGGGTCGTGACAATTGAGTAAAAAGAATTTTTTATTGAATAAATAATACCTTGATACATAGGAAATGTAAAAAGTCTTTCGAAATTGAAGATGTAGAAGATAAAAATTGTTTAATTTCCACATGCAGAAAATATCGTAACCATAACAACATTACGATTCTAAACAGTACCACTTTCTTGATCGTAGTTTGGGGTATTTTCGCGTTTTTGTGAACAAAGGTCCGGCAAAGGCTCGAAAGATACCCGATGGAAGATTTTGGTACTTCTTTCGAAATACTAAGGAAACAACCCAGATTCAAAATATATAAATAATTAACAGTACATGATCCTTTGGGTACATTCATGTTGAAACCCATCGTGTTCAAATATCAAATGAGCGATCTGTAATAAAAACATCTTCCTGAATAAATTCGCCTAGTTTCGAGAAAACTGAAAATGAAATTTTGACTTCGAAAGTGCGTAAAACTGATATTTCAACTTCAAATGATGGTAGCAATGAAAAACAATTATAGCAATTATAAATTTACGTGTTCTAAAGAGATGAGAAACTTGTTTATGCTTCTGAATGCAGGGGAAAAGAACGTTATAAAAATAACTATCTAGTCTTGAGAAGATAAAAATTTCAGTTCTTGCTTTGAGGCTAGAAGAACTTTTTTGCCAACTTCAAGCGACCATAATTACTGTAATTATTATTATTTTTCTTGTGTATATGTATATATATATATTTTTTTTTTGGGAGTTTATTTTCTCTGAAATTATATTATATACATATATACAATACACACACAATATACAAAAATGTATAATTTTAATATTTCACGATAGTGAATAATCCAGGATAATAAAGGGAAAATTTATGTTCACTTTGAAGAATGCAGCCCCCAAAAAATGCTTTGGCAGGATATACATATTCGAATTGCGCCTAATTTTCGAGTGAATAAACCCAACTTCAAAAATTTGACGCCGATTTCCCCATGGATAACCACTCAATTATTGCAAATTAAAAATTCTCGTTCCTATACTTAAAGGTAAAATTATTTTTCTCGATCTTACGAACGATCATCACATGTTCAGGGTTAAGGTAGTTGTGCCGGTACGGAACCCTACTTACAGATTGTCTAAAATTTTCAGAATATGTAGAAAATATTGTTATCTAACGATTCATCGCCTATCCAGCTGATTTGACCGTTTCAAAAGTCAAATACCATCAACTATGTTTAGGGACGCTTCTATGCGAGTGTACAAACTCAATTAAAATTGTTCACTAATAGTGAAGTGAGAATTTGTCAATTCTTGCATCTATCTGAGCGTAAACTTTTCCATGTGACTGTTGCGAGACAACTACCTTAATTATGCAATCTGGAAGCAACCAAGGAATATTTTTTCAACTATGGTATAACCCCTTACTTTATTTTCAGATTCCGCATGAATAAAAGTTTCGATACCACAGGCATATCACGAAGGAAGGGCCAATTCTTTGCTATTCCAAGAACTGCTATCAGATCTTTTTCTGGTTGACTTAAATCCGCCCCTTGTTGTAGCAGAAAAGGGCGATATATACGGAATCTGATCAAAACACAATCACCAAAGACTTATTTTTCTTATCCTGCCACATTCTCTATTCATCGTTATATGCATTTTTCTTGTTGCCACTACGGATCACTGTGATCAAAGGCTGCGCTTCTTTAAGAGGATCACGTTCAGCTTGCATCGTTTAGACAAAGTTCTAGAGTCGATTCGGCAACTAGTGTAAATACATAGTAAATAGTAAGAGGCTGTTCAAGGCAATAGATATTGGTAGTAGGTGACCGTAGGGAATTTGTTAATTTGGAGAACCACCGATTCTGTTTTCATTGAATTAGTGAGGATGGCATGTCCCTCGCGAAAAAAAGTACTGATTGGTTGCACGGGTAGCGTTGCCACTATTAAACTACCACAGCTTGTAGAGAAGCTTTGGCATCATAATTTAGATATTCGAATAGTTGTGACCGAGAGAGCCAAGCACTTCCTGAAAGAGGCCGAACTGCCTCCTGGAACGCAGGTGCTTTCGGACACCGTAGAATGGGCTGCTTGGCAGGATAGGGGCGATCCTGTTCTACATATAGACCTTGTCAAATGGGCTGATGTCTTCCTTATAGCGCCCTTAGATGCCAACACGCTCGGCAAACTAGCTAGCGGTATTTGTGACAATATATTAACGTGCGTCGCACGAGCTTGGAATCCTGTGAAACCTCTTCTTTTTTGCCCTGCCATGAACACCAGGATGTGGGATCATCCCGTAACAGCACCCCAAGTAAGAATTCTGAGAAACATTTCATAATTTTCTATAAGTCTTATTGGTCGGCGTGCCTAAATTGAGAGAAAATAATCCGTTCTGCAAGTGGGTGTCGAAATTAGGAAGCTTAAAATACCGTATATTTTTAAGTATTGAGTCGAATCAAGTCGAATTTGGGTTCGTACGTTCTTTAAAGAAGCACCATGCGACATTTCCAGAAGAGCAAAATGTGTGATGTATTGCAAATAGGTATACGTCAGCCCTCGTAGATCCTGGAAAATGGATGTCGACATTCTACGCTTTATATCCGAAAGTCTGAGTAACATCTTGAACCTCTAAAATTTTTGAATTTATTAAACTTGCAAATGGAAATAGATTTACCATAAAATGATGGTATTCATATTCACGTTGAGTTTCAAAGTGTTTTTTCTAAAAGAATTGACTTAGCTAAAGAGTGGTACTCTGGTTGCTGTACTAGTTATTCATTCGAAGTTTTTAATGGCACACAGAGTTAACACTTATATAGAGAATTTTTGGAAAGCTTCTATTCGAGCCCGACTAATTTTGCCGTTTCTTTTCCAGGTTGCTTTGCTCAAATCCTGGGGATATAAGGAGATTAGCTGCATTTCTAAAACTCTTATGTGCGGTGATACCGGAATTGGCGGGATGGCTGAAGTAGATACCATTGTACAGATGACATTGCGCTCTCTGAAGCCCTGGGATCCTTACTCTCCACATAATTTAAAACGCTAGCATCGCTGTAAACTGAAAACAAGTGTTGCGCATGTCAAGATGTTATTTAAAAAAGTAAGCAAATTGAATAAAATGAATTGATTGTGTTCCAAAATGCAAATGTTTCCATTTCGTATAATTAAAGACCTTGAAACGTGTCAAATGTATGGAATAGTATTGGCAAACAGAACATCCACCGTGGGCAAAGAGGCGCTGCTGTATCAAAACAAACACGGCTGCTTATGGGATTCGGCATGTAGATGATTAGCATTAGTCTTAACGCGTTTATTCAAGTAAAGTATAATTTAAATGTGATTGAAATGTTGCTACTCTCTCTAAAAACATAATGTGAGTATGCTGTTGCAACGACGTTTTCCAGGAACATGATCGGAGGTGAAAGAGCGATAATTCGTGATAATAATAACAACAGTGAGATCAATAAACAAACTATAACAAGATTTTATTATAAACAATTATTATTTAAATTATTTGTTTATTATTAAGAAGATATGTATTACATTCACAGATAATTATGATTACTTTCTTGCCACAAAAGTACTAGAAAAATACTCGGAAGCGGTTGTAACAAGATTTTGTTATGAACAATTATTAAAGAATTATTGGAAAATAGTTTTTTTGTTGATAAAACAACATATTACACAATTTTAATCAATTAAAATCACTTTTTTGCGACAAAAGTACAAAAAAAATAGCCCAATAGTTTCAAAAGTGATGACAGCAAGATTTTTTTATGAACAATTATTTGCTTATTACGGCCAAAGACGATTATGCATTATGCATTTGGAATAAATTTTACACACTTGGGACACAAATTCCGAAATATGGCCGTACTTCTACTTTACGGTACACTCAGGTGCCTCTATGCAGAAAAAGTGCACTTTCCAAGGTCATATCTTGTGACCTATTAAGGCTAGGACACTTTTTCTTACGCTAAATTGACTCCACTTTTATTTATTCTCTGCTAATTTTGTTGTGAGACTCGCAGGAAACGAGATATTCGTCAAAAACCGGTTTTGGTCAAAAATGCCCAAAATGATGGAATTTTAGATACCTCGCAATTCCCAAACTTTGTCAACTTGGAGGGATCATAACTTATGAACTACTATATAGTTAGAACATCGTTCTTTTTTGGAATTATAGGAAATTGAGTCTTCTTCAACTTACCTGTGAAACACTAATTATCTGTAAAGTAATAAGGTAGAAAGGTATAATAGTATATTATGCACCTAGGGATAGACAGATGCGTTTTTTGTCGAGTTCGGTAAACATCGCGCGAGACAAAAA